>VZSZ01010707.1:16463-51137 GCA_013398815.1 Ibidorhyncha struthersii | reverse complement strand
CCCCCTCAATCTTCTTTTCTCCAGACTAAAAAGACCGAAATCCCTCAGCCTCTCCTCATATGAAAGATGCTCCAATCCCCTAATCATCTTTGTAGCCCTTTGCTGGACCCTCTCCAGCAGATCCCTGTCCTTCTTGAACTAGGGAGCCCAGAACTGGACGCAGTATTCCAGATGCGGCCTCACCAGGGCAGAGTAGAGGGGGAGGATGACCTCCCTCGACCTACTGGCCACACTCCTTTTGATGCACCCCAGGATGCCACTGGCCCTCTTGGCCGCCAGGGCACATTGCTGGCTCATGGTCATCCTGTTGTCCACCAGGAGTCCCAGGTCCCTTTCCACAGAGCTGCTCTCCAGGAGGTCGGCCCCCAACCTGTACTGATGCATGGGGTTATTCCTCCCCAGATGCAGTACCCTACATTTGCCCTTGTTGAATTTCATTAAGTTCCTCTCTGCCCAACTCTCCAGCCTATCCAGGTCACGTTGAAATGAAACATCTCAAATCATCTTGGACTGGTACAGGTTTTTCTTAAGCTGCTGGCAGGAGAAACCACAACATTTCTGTTCTGTGCTAATTCTTGTATTGGCTTTAATATCTGCTTTCTAAGTTAGTTCTGTTCTCTGGTGATATGGTTTGAAATTGTGTATTGTAAATGTGTTTGTTCACTTAACACTAGTTTTCTTCTGGCAGTTTAATTGATGGTCATAAATTTAAACCTGGATGCCTGGTGATGGTATTTCCCTCATTCTAGCCAACACCAAATGACTGTCCATCAAATACCAGTGACAGAGCTCACAGGACAGAACTTCCCTTCAAATGCCATATCAGATTGATTTTTTGGATGAGGAGCATTCACCTGTTTGTTGCTGTTATGCAGTAGAAGGGCACAGCTTCCTCTTCTTGTTTAGAGTATTGCTGTGGTATGGTGATTTTGTAATTTTAAGAGCCTGAGACCCTGAGATCATCAAGCCAACTGGAATCCCAATGGAATGCCAATGAGCTTTTGATCTGGCTGTAATTACTTCAGTAGATGCAATATTCCTGATATATTTAAACTAATTCTAAATTACAATTCTTACTGTTTTTTAGCCTTTGGGTATCACTGCCTTCTTTCTAGGATAAGATTAGGTGTAGAGACTGGAACTCTTTGTCTTGCTATTTGTGCCCGTGTAGTTTTCCCTCAGTCTTAGGGAGGCATGTCCTGCTGGCTTGTTATTTTTATATTCATTGTTTTTTCCATGATTCACATTTACTGGATTTTATTTTAAAGTGCCTCAGTTTCCTCATTAGTTTGGTAATGTCTATGGAAGTCTTTCCTGTCCTGAGTAAAAACCCCAGTCTTAATGTTATTCAATTTTATAATCTTATTTCACTGTTCTCAGCATTTACCAGTACCAGTTTTAATGAAGCTTCTCCCAAACTTGCAATTGTATGATCTCTCCTCTATCCCTTGCTTCAAAGGATCCCCAAATGAAGATAGCTGTTATTACATTCCAAGCAGGAATGAGAAATAATTTGCAAATTACTTGATACAGTTTAGCTATTTGCAGAAGAAGGGAGAGAGGGAGGCAGCATTCATACGAGATATCTCAAGGCCTTAAGGTAATATTCAGGTATGTATATGTACTTTGTAATCAAAAAATTATCATAGACATGCTCAGGAAGTGGCAGTAATCCAAGCTGCGGCAGATCTAGCAGAATTTTTTAGCTCAGACCTCTGCCGGACATGGGGTCTCCAGTCAGGTCCTGAAGAACTTGCAGTGACAGTTTCATCAGATTTCAACAGTTCAGGGGGGGTGTACCAGCTTGGTCTTAAAACAGTGGCAAGAATATATGTCTGTGTTGTAAATAAGCACTTGCAAGGAACTAAGCCAAGATGAAGCTCAGTATTACTGTTGTTTCCTGTTTCTATTTTAAATAGGACAAACCCCATAGACAAGAGTTTGTTGAGTGCAGTCACCACCCACCCCATGCTTTAAAAACCTGAGTGAAAGATGCTGCTATTTAAGACCGCAGAAGTTAACAGTGTGCGTAGGGACAGCTGTGCCCCGGAGAAGCCCTGGTGATGAATCACTCCCTGCATATATTTTGTGCGGTTTCAAAGCACTTTGGGATCCTTTGTGATAAGTGTTATTACATAAGGGCAAATATACCTCTGAGGTTTATGACAGAAACCCTGGCCATGCTCCAGCTTACAGTGCTGCTGGCAGACACCACCACAGCACTCTTCTGCTGACAACAGAAAAATTCAGCCACTAAAAGCATGTCAGACTCAAAAAACTTTCTGCTAATTTATGTTTCTTCCAGTAGCTAGCTACTAAGGAGGAAAGTTAATGACCAAACCTCTTCCATACAGATGTGGTGACTGCAGAGTTGGCCTCTTTTTACTTGCAGAGCTGCTGTGTGAACCAAGGCAGAGGGTAGACAGACAATCAGTCTGGCTTTCACATCATTGAGGGCCAAGAAAATAAACAAACACACTTCTCTTTATCTTGGACATAAGAAAGTTGGAACGCTTCCTGCAGACCAAGTGACACATCTCGTGTTTTACACGTAACTTGGTAGGGAAGCAACTGCAGAATCGTTCAGCTGGGAGAACTGAGTGAGTAGTCATGGACTCAGCTATTAAAACTGGTGTGAAAACACTCCTGGGGATTTGCGGCTTAGGAAACCTGACTGGAGTTTTTCAGCCCTTGCCACATAAACTGGCTGTAAGAGCCTCGATGTTTTCAAGGGCTCTGGAGGCAGTGTGCTAAATTGATTTGGATTGACAAAAACATAAAATGAAGAGGTTCTATCTGAAAAATCTATGTAACTAGGCTGTGCTTCAGGCATCAAAGTTGAATGTAATGATATCCAGGACTGCAAATGAAATGAAAGTTCTTTCAGTTTTATAGGTTCCTTGCCAAAGCTACTACACTACAGTTATTAAAAAATCTGTATGAGTAAGTTGCACACCCATTTTTTCAAAAGAATTTTCCATCTAGAAGTAGCCGCTTTGTCAGGATGGCCATCACTGTTCTATGGTTAAGCTTCCAGCCTTGTTTTCATTATAAATTAGTTATATAAATTTTCAGACCAATTAGGTAATACATGAGTGTGCCATTGAGTTCAGGAGTGCTTGCCTCGATCACACAACACTTGAGGGCTTCCCCCACCCCAGACAGTACAGAGAAGGGTAGACTTATTGTAACAGAAGGCAGAGATGACTGAGCAAGCACCCAATGATGCTGAGAAAGAAAATGCACTGTCAAGTAGTCCCTATCTTAAATACGATGCTCAGAGCAATTATGATGCTTATAAATGCTGGTTGGCACACTTGTTAGATTACTTTGCCTAGGAGTTGTGCACAGAATGGGAAAGCCAGCTATAGCACTCTGAAAAGAGTGAATGGGGAGGAAACACTGTCCTTGAGTCACTCTCTAAATGTGAAAGAGACAAAACTGAGAAACAATCCTCTCATTTAGCTGATGGCCTAATTGCTGGACCATCCTTCCTGTCTCATTTTGATCTGTGTGCATCTTTATTCTCCTTTCAGGGAAGCTGATTTTGGCACAATTATCTGCAAATATTTTTATGGTCTTCTAAGGTAGAAATTCTTATCTATTATTTAAAAATCTGCATTTAGATATTTTAGCTAAAGTAAAATGCCTAGGTTAATTCTGGAATTATAAACAGAAAAATCATTGATCTGGGTGTTGCATGTTTAGTCTTGTCAGCCACAGAGGTTTGATTTTGTTTCCTAAACTCTTGTTGTCCTCCAGTAGAGGGTTCTGACTGTATAGTAATGGGCTGGAGGACAAGATGCTCAAAAATTAGTCATAAGGTATCTCAGTCCTCAGTACTCAGTCACTAAGGTTTTTAGATACGTGTGTTACATAGATGCAGTATTAGACAGAAATAATTGTGGTGTAAAATTATGGAATTAGGTTATGAATATATTATTTAATACTTAGGGAATGAATGCTAATGATAAAAAGTACAGTCTTTGACCAACGTGAGCTGTTCTACAGCCAGCAGCAGCACGTATACTTCTACCAGTGTTCAAATTCCGGCTCAGTGAAAAAGTTGAAGCATATCTGCAATCGCCCCTGCTGATAGTCCCTGTCAGTGGTGGAAAAGCATCCTGCCTCCACTGCAAAAGACCAGGCTTTTAATATTCCTGAGGCCAGGGAGGATGGAGCTTCAGCTAGCACCTGTGGAGACCTTTGAATCCAGAGAAGTCTTTTGTACATGTTGAGTCCCTCCCTCAGTTTTCCCTGCAGGGGTAGTAAGGGGGGCTCAGACTGCAGGGAGTGCTCCCCAGCTGTGAGTCAGGAATCTCACCCCCCTCAGGCCTCTCTGCATTAAGTCTCTTCAGCTGCATATGCTGCTTAATCATCGCTGATCCTCTTTCAAACTCCTGTTTCTTTCTACTTAAGAAAGTTGAGATTTCACTTTAAAAGTCTCATAATATATTAATTCCTTGACAGAACTGTCAGTTGCAAGTCAGTTCCTTGACATCCATGGGCTCCTGCTGCTTTGAGCCCTAGCAATAAGAGAGCCTTGCAGCCTTAGAAGTCCTCATTCCTGCCAGAAAATTGAGTTTTCTACCCCATCTCCTTGGACGTACCTGCTCTATTTCTCAACTGGGAGAGTGTAGGGGAACTAACTTTTCAGTAAGCCATAAAGATTTGTCAAATGTTTGCGTCTCCCTAGAATATTTTCATTGAGAGATTTTAAAACATTTTTTTCCAGCTTTGCAACTTCCGTGACCCCTGACGCAGAAAGTAGCCCGAAACAGGGAGATCATTTCGAGGGCTTTGCAAGTAGTTCCTGTAACTTTCATTTGCATTCACCAAGTGAATGTACTTGGTCTCCCTTAAATTGACAGGTATCAAGTGTACTGCAAAAATCTTCTGTTCAATGCATAGGAAGAGACAAATTAGTAAGAGGAGAAAGTGCCGAACAGTGACCCCATTGCAGCATTGGTCATATATGATGAATACAACTTCAGACTTGTCATCAGGCACGGATAAGTGAATTCAGATTCAACTCATTGGGGTCCAACGAAAAACCCAAATAATCTTGGGCTGTTGTAGGATGTGTTTTTGTAGTTTTTGGGATAAAATATTTTTCAAAGTTCTAACATTATTTATAAGAAGACAGAAGCTGTAAGTGGAAAATATTAAGCTTTCCCTTGCTATGAGACAGTGAGCTGGGATTTGAACACCTAAGTTTAGACTCAGAGAAACGTTTAAAAATACACCAGGTACATATACATATGCAACATTCATTATAGCCATTTTAAAATCAAATGGACTGTATCATATGATCTGTCATTCTGACAGCATCATATGATGTTGTCAGTCTGGTACTTGATGTGGAAAGCCATGTACATTTTTTACAGATATCTAAGTGTTTAAAGATGTAAATTTGTGTCTCAGGTTTTACATGTCATCAGAACCAATGAACTAGCAATCCAGAACAAAATCTGTCATTAGTTACCTTTGTGCTTTTAAAAATGCTGGCGCATGCCCCCGATATTTTGGTGTCTAAATATGTATGTGATTATGGCTTAAGACTTCACAATGGAAAACAGACAGCTGAGAACATCTCTTTAGATGATGACTGAGGTTTGCCATGTTGTTTACCATTGTTTTGTTGATGGGAGAAGGAAACCCATGTTACTTATGTCTTTTGCAGTGAGAGGAACTCATAAGAAGAATAATAGCTGGCTTGGCTCATCCTTCTTATATACCTGTTACTGTGTTAATGCCTTTGCAGATGCAGCATTTCCAAAAGAGACTGTTGTTTAGAGAAAAAAGATAAACAGCGATCATTTTAACCCTAATGAGCTTAAACTGAAGGATGTTGTCTAATGACTGAAGAGGATGCACACTTAGAAATCAGGTTCAGATGATTCCTCAGGTGTCTGAAAATCAGGGGACTTCATGGAAAAAAAATTCTTAAAGTTTATAAAAATCAAGCCATGTTTAACATTTCTTAATTTGAGTAAAACTTCCAATATCCTGTTAAATCTGTCTCAAGCTTTTCTTGAATTTTGTTAAGTTCTTGTAGCAGCTTTAACTACTTTGCATCTCCATAATGAGTTCTCTTGAGTGCCCTTTGGCTGCCTGAGCTTGGAGGCAGTTCTTGCCATTTCTGTTTTTATTCTTTTATTTTGCAGTACACTTCTGGTCAAAGGAGACCAGAGAAAACCTGCCAGTAGAAGGTGTGTGGCTGAAAGCTGGAAAATTGTCAGTCCTTGTTGTTTATGGTATGGGAAGAGCTCAGACAGTACCAGTAGGGGTTTCAGGGCATCATCCCTGCATTGTGAATCACATGCTGGTGCTGCCACAGTTTGAGGGATGGCTTTTGGGGGAGCTGATTAGGAGGTGCATATGTACACCAAAGGCACAAATAAATAAAAGCATGGCAAAGAATGGTTTTGTGTACAAATCTCTGGAGAAGGCAAGCAGCTGGGACATGGTGGGAATTCATATCTGTTCCTGGAGAGCAGTACAGGGATGTGTCTGTGGACCCTTCTCAGTAAGAGCAGCTTAGGAAGCTCTTCACAGCACTGGTGGATGCTGGGATTGGAGCACTGATATGGTTGTGCTGTCCCTGACACCTCCTAGGGAGACTAAGTCCTGAAGGACTTGGAAATTTGACTGTTCTGAGCTGGACTCTTTGCAACCACAACCAATACCAAGAGGGACACTGTTTTCTACAAAAGGACTGATCTACATGGGCAGAAGAAGCAGGATTAGTTGCACTAGACAAAGGCCAGGCATTGAAACGACTTCATAAATTCATAATTAGGGAGCACTGAATTTACAGAAGCCCTTTGTAAGTCAGAAGAAAATATCTTCTCTGATAAATATAAAGTTTGCATTTATTAAAGAAAAAGAGAGATATCTAATGACTGTTCACAAATCTGATCCCTGGGTGTCAAAAAGGCACATCTATAAGGCAGCGTCACAGCAGTGCATTAGCATTCACAAATGAGAATGAAAATGCTGGCTGCGTACAGAATTGCTGCATTTGCTCATACTGTGAATGACTGCACACACACTATTGGGTGGATATGTGCATTTAGTGCTTATGCAGACATAGCCTTTGCACTTTGGAAAACTTCCTGTGCAAGTTAATTAACATACAAAGTCTGTATTAACAACTTCATTTTCTATGGTAGCTACTGAAGGAAGTTATATTGCCTCCAGCGAATTGAGAGGAAAAAAAGATGTTTCAGTGATCTCATTCTGAATCTCTTATAAACGTCTAACACTGCATTACTGCAAGAGGTAATCCCTTGTTTATCCACAAATACAATACCCACAAGTACAAGTCTGCAGCAGACTTGTTAATCATTCTTCAGGTAGCTTGGTCTCTCTTCACCTCTTTCTCCAGTCTTCAATTACTAGTCCAAACACTGCGAATGCTTCTGCTAACTAACTCTTTAAAGGTTCCTGATTGCATTAACCAGAAAATGGAGTGTCACAAAAATCTTGGTCTAGATATTAGGAAGATTAAAACACTGTCTAATTTGCCAATCACGATTAGAAGGTTTATTGAGTGCGAACTGTACCTTTCAGAATTTCACCCTTCATTGATTTCTCAAACAATGTGAAAGCTAGTTAAAGTCTTTAATCAGTCAGGCTCTTCCTCCAGAAAAAGAGACATCTATGCTGATGTTTATTCTGAATGACGGGAAATATTAAAAATTGATGCAGGAGTGATCTTCCATTTTTTATTGTTGCTTTTATCTACTGGAAAAGTGGTATATTCTTTTTGTGATCGTACAAAGCAGGAAGGGGACAGGGAGAAACAAGTGCCTAACTCTAGCATAGCATAGCAAAGTCTCTGTGGGGCCTGGATCCAGAAGGCAGGCTGTGACCGCAGAGAGAGCTGAGGGAGGGAAACTTCTGGGAGTGGGTCACAGATGAGAAATATCTCCCTGGGACTCCCACTCTGTCATCCTGAGATGTGGGTTGAGCATGCAGCTGGGTCGCAACATTTCCCTGAGCTGGCCTTGCTGCTTTCCTTTTGTCTGAGACCTGGAATTAGGATTACCTATTGGTTTGAGCATCATCACAGCCTGTCACGTAGCTTTGGCCTGGGAGCTGTGCTTGAAATGTCAAGTAGCCCCAGGCTACAGCAGCTCTGCACACAGAGCTTCCTCATCTACCCTTCATCTCAGAGTACAGGAGAAGCACATGCAAAGGAAGAAAAATATGTGAGCCATACTAGCCTCTGTGAATGGTGTGGTTATTTTATGCTGCTTAGCTTCTGCAATACTGAACTACTCCTAGAAGATATTCGTTAGCTGGCAGAAGTCAGACTCACAGCTTTAAAACAAATATATTTCATGGCACAGACATTAGGAGCACACAGAAAATGTCTGACTAGATACATTTGCTGGAGCTTCAGTGGGCTTATGTAAACAATAACTCAGATTTGAGGTTCTTTTGTTAGCTAATACCTTAAAGCAGTTTACATTGTGTTTAGGCCCAACTACCCGCTGTTTCAGGGAACAACTGATTCACAGAAAGTGATGTATGTCCTAGCTACAGTCCTCTGAAAAATACCCCCTTACCTGGTAGTTGCAATTTAGTGGTGAGTCACCAGCAGTTCTGGATTCCCCTTGCATGTCTCCAGAGACATCACACAACTATGAGGGACTGCTGTGATATGTATGTGTATATGCTACAGAAAAGCTAACAACTCAAAAGGGAGGAGATCCTTAATTGAGAAGTGCACTCTCAGAAATGTGGTTTCCCTCTGAAAATGTCACCTTCTCAATATTTAGTCCCTGGTGGACCCATTTATTACACTCCAATCCAGTTCATTTGTGTTGGTGTCAAAGGTAGAAGAGTTTCAAAAGCATAAATGACACTAGCACCAAGAAGGAAGGAAAGGTTATTTTGCCATTGACATAAAGGACTAGCAGCAAAAGGGAAAAAAATGTCTGAATGCTTAGCACATTAAATCTGAAAGCTGCCCTTAAAATTGAAACTAGAACCCTACAAAGTTGTTCACATAAAGTAAATTTTCATGTCAGAACCATATTCCTTATTTTGCCACCTCCTGTGTATGACTAACAATAAAGCCTTTAACTGCAGTGTCTCCTGCTGTTATTTCCACAGGACCCATTCCCCTTTTCTTCAGGCTGTATTAAACAGAGGAGCACACATTTCTAGGAATATATTAGAAAAAAATGAAAGCAGTTTTTTCCAATATGTACTTTCTAGAAATCATGAAAAAAGAAACATAGACCAGATCCTAGGAAAGCTGCATATTTTCAAGATGCAGGAAAGGATTTCATACAATGCAAATAACTCCATTTCATTTGCTGAGGTCTGCAGCTGTTCTACTTACAGGAGCTCTCTCTATGGTGAGTTACGGCAGCCCAAAGGTCGATATAAGCCCCAAGTGGCTGACCATATGTAGGTTATAGGAAACTGAGGCAGACACATTCTCATTTGTTTTAGCAATTCCTTTTACCTGCTGTGCTGCCATGGGGCAGTGCTTGTCTGGCATCCTGCCACCGAGATCCCTGTTTCCCAGGTATGATGTTGCTAGGGCTGCCTTTCAGGCAAGAACGGTGTTGTGTTGAGAAGAGGTGTACTGTGCTGGACAATCCAGTCCATGAATTAATTTTGCATCCCTGCTCTCTTAGCATTACCATCTCAACTGCAGGACTGTGTTCAGTTCAGTTTACGTGAGCCCTGCTTCCTTTATGAAACATTTCAGGTTGCTAGAAAACTCATCAAACAATTTCCTTGTGCAAGGACAATTTTCTGTAATTCTGAAATAATTCATCCAGATTTACACCACTTTAATAGTGATAACAATCTGAACTGGACTAAGAAAGGGTTATGTAAAACCTTAGCTTCATTTGTTAATTGACTTGCATGGTAGATGAAGGGTGAATAAGACATGCTAATGGGATATTGTCACATAATTTAAAACTGTCTTCCTTTATACAAAACATGTAATCTGGCACTATTCATCTATGAAATTAATTCCCTGTCACCCATCTTCATTCTTTGAATGCATGTTTATAAAAGACATGGAGAATAAAGGGGCCAGAGTCAAGGATGTTCCTGGACCATCTATGTAAATTTTAACCCATCTTTTTTTAAACAATAAATATTTATGTGTATTTAAAAAGCCAGAATGCTTTAAGTGGTTTTAAAAATATGGAAATAGAGTAATATAATCTTAACAGTAATTTTTCTAGGGTTTTTTGGCTTTTTTACATTCGAAACCTGAATTTTAATTGCTCTTATCCTCAGGACCCTCATTCTGAAGGTAATAGTCTCTGCAGTATCCAGCATATGCTGCTCTTTTTGTTTATGAAGGTAAATGCAATTAGACACTGTCATTCAGTGCTCCGTCACCTCTTCTATGACATTTATCCACATGCGTGAGTAGAAGCATAGAATGGTTTGGGTTGGAAGGGACCTTTAAAAGTCATCTAGTCGACCCCACCTGCAATGTTCGGGGTCATTTTCAACTGGATGAGGTTTCTCAGAGCCCCATCCGACCTGACTTTGAATGTTTCCAGGGATGGGGCATTTCCCAGCTCTCTGGGCAACCTGGGCCAGTGTTTCACCACCCTCATTGTAAAAAATTTCCTCCTTGTATCTAGCCTGAAACTACCCTCTTTTCATTTAAAGTCATTACCCCTTGTCCTATTGTACCAGCCTTACCAAAAAGTTTTTCCCCATCTTTCTTATAAGCCCCCTTTAAGAACTCAAGGGCCACAATAAGATCTTCCTGGAGCCTTCTCTTCTCCAGGCTGAACAAACCCAACTCTCTCAGCTTGTCCTCACAGGAGAGGTGTTCCATCCTGCTAACTATTCTTGTGGCCCTCCTCTGGACCCACTCCAGTGCGTCCATGTCTTTCTTGTGCTTAGGAGTCCAGAGCTGGATACAGTACTCCAGGTAGGGTCTCACTAGAGCAGAGTAGAGGGGCAGGATCACCTCCCTCAACCTGTTGCTCCCCCTGTCCCTGACTTGCAGACCATCCCCTCAAAAGCTATGGGAAGAGAGGTTGCCGGTGAAGACTGAGGCAAAAAAGTTGTTGAATACCTTGCCTTTCTCCTCATCTGTTGTTACCAGTTTGCCAGCCTTGCTCATCAAGGGGGAATGCTTTCTTTAACCATTTTCTGGCTGACATACCTGTAGAAGCCCTTCTTATTATTCTTTGTGTCCCTTGCCACGCTCAGCTCCAGCAGCACTTTGGCTTTCCTGACCCATCCCCACACAACCGCCAGCATCCCTATACTCTTCCCAGGATACTTGTCCCTGCTTTCACTGCCTGTGCATATATTCTTGCTCTTAAGTCTCATTTAAAGCACCATACATATTAGTTATCACTCCATATGAGAAAATAGTAAAGACTGTGACAATTTCCCCAGCATTTATTGATTTATAAATACTGCACAGTGCAAAAATTTATGCTAAAATACTGCTGATAAGTTTTTAAAAAAAGGTTTGATGATGACCATTCTTAACTTTACTGTCTTTGAAATTAAATAAATGAAAGCAAATCCCTTTTTCTTCCTTTGATTTAGTAGGACTGAAAATATAACAGAAAAAAGCCACATTCTCTTAAAAGGCAAGTTTCCTGCAATGCTTTCCAGTTAGTGCCACCTTGTAATTTACCAAGAATCACTGCTTATGAACATATTTTAGTGGCCATACAGGGGTGTAGACACTAAGTAAGAGGGATTACACAACAGGTGTATAAAAAAGCACAAATAAACAGACTGACAGAACTCAGGGTGCTTTCAGCATATCACAGATGAAACACGGGGTCTTAAACTGTGTGTGAGAGAGCAAATGTAGAAGTTAAAAATCATAGAATAATTTAGGTTGGAAGAGACCCTTAAGATCATTGAGTCCAACTGTAAACCTAACGCTGCCAAGTCTACCACTAAACCACGGCCCTATGTCCCACATCTACACATTTTTAAGTACCTCCAGGGACAATTACTCAACTACTTCCCTTGGCAGCCTGTCCCGATGTTTGACAGCCCTTTTGGTGAAGAAATTTTTCCTTATATTCAATATAAACCTCCCCTGGCACAACTTGAGGCTGTTTCCTCTTGTCCTATCACCTCTTACTTGGGAGAAGAGACCGACCCCCACTTTGCTAAAACATCCTTTCAGGTAGTTGTAGAGAACATTAAGGTNCTTGTTGTGAGGGGCCCAAAACCGAACACAGTATCCAAGGTGGGGCCTCACCAGTGCTGAGTACAGGGGGATGATCACCTTCCTAGTCCTGCTGGCCACACTATTCCTGATACCAGCCAGGATGCTGCTGGCCTTCTTCGCCACCTGGGCACACCACTGGCTCATCTTCAGCTGGCTTTTGACCACTCCCCCAGGTCCTTTTCTGCCAGGCAGCTTTCCAGCCACTCTTCTCCAAGCCTGTAGCGCTGCATGGGGTTGTTGTGACCAAAGTGCAGGACCTGGCACTTGGCCTTGTTGAACCTCATACCATTGGCCCATCGGTCCAGCCTGTCCAGATCCCTCTGTAGAGCCATCCTGCCCTCAAGCAGATCCACACTCACACCCAACTTGGTGTCACCTGCAAACTTACTGAGGGTGCACTCGATCCCCTCATCCAGATTATTGATAAAAATATTAAACAGAACACACTCCAATACAAAGCCTTGGGGAACACCGCTTGTGACCGAATGCCAGCTGGATTTAGCTCCATTCACAATTCCTTGGGCCCAGCCATCCAGCCAGTTTTTTATCCAGCGAAGAGTATGTCTGTCCAAGCCATAAGCATCCAGTTTCTCCAGGAGTATGCAGTGGGAAATGGTGTCAAAAGCTTTATTAAAAGTCCAGGTAAACAACATCCACAGCCTTTCCCCAATGCCCTAAGTGGGTCACCTTGTCTTAGGAGGAGATTGGTTTAGTCAAGCAGGACCTGCCTTTCATGAACCCATGCTGGCTGGGCCTGATCACCTGGTTGTCCTCTGTGCAGCAATCCTGAAACGTGTGGTTAAGTTGGTCAAGAGGCTGAAAAGTGCACTATCAAAATTTATATGACTGATGAGGAAACCACACAAGGATAAGCCTTGGCAGTATTACAGAGAATCAGGTTCTTTACGTGGATGGCC
Source organism: Ibidorhyncha struthersii (assembly GCA_013398815.1). NCBI lineage: Eukaryota > Metazoa > Chordata > Aves > Charadriiformes > Charadriidae > Ibidorhyncha > Ibidorhyncha struthersii. Next base: position 38,015 of record VZSZ01010707.1, on the reverse strand, counting down.
TATGCAGAGTATTGTTGGAGGTCAGTAACAAGTGGTGTTCCTCAGGGGTCAGTATTGGGTCCAGTCCTGTTCAATATATTCATCAGTGACCTGGATGAAGGGATAGAGTGTACCATCAACAAGTTTGCTGATGACACAAGATTGGCAGGGGTGGCTGACACACCAGAAGGCTGTGCCACCAGACAGCGTGACCTGGACAGGCTGGAGAGTTGGGCGGAGAGGATCCTAATGAAGTTCAAGGACAAGTGTAGGGTACTGCACCTAGGAAGGAATAACCCCATGCATCAATACAGGTTAGGGGCCCACCTGCTGGAGAGCAGCTGTGTGGAAAGGAACCTAGGAGTCCTGGTGGACAACAGGACAGCCAGGANAGGGAGGTCATCCTCCCCCTCTACTCTGCCCTGGTGAGGCTGCATCTGGAGCATTGTGTCCAGTTCTGGACTCCCCAGTTCAAGAAGGACAGGGATCTGCTGGAGAGGGTCCAGCAAAGGGCTACAAAGATGATTAGGTGACTGGAGCATCTTTCTTATGAGGAAAAGCTTAGGCACTAGAGTCTTTTCAGTCTAGAAAAAGGAAGACTGAGGGGGGATCTTATCAATGCTTATAAATACTTAAAAGGAGTGTGCCAGGTAGATGGGAACAGTCTTTTTTTCAGTGGTGCCCAGTGACAGAACAAGAGGTAACGGGCACAAACTTGAGCATAGGAAGTTCCATCTTAACATGAGGAGGAACTTCTTTACTTTGAGGGTGGTGGAGCACTGGAACAGGCTGCCCAGAGAGGCTGTGGAGTCTCCCACTCTGGAGACCTTCAAAACCCACCTGGACGCCGTCCTGTGCAACCTGCTGTAGGTGATCCTGCTCTGGCAGGGGGGTTGGACTGGATGATCCCCAGAAGTCCCTTCCAACCCTGACCATTCTGTGATTTTGTGTAAGCTGACAGTTTAGACCTAACCAGACCTTCTTCTCATGTTTTGCTTCCTCTTGTATCATGCAAGTTTTAGTGCCATTCAAGATAAACTTCATATGGAATTAATGGCAAAACAATTGCAAACATCATCTAAAACAGACAGGGAGCCAGAGACTTCTAGACTTCTTGTTGTCACTGAGAGGGAGGCATTAACGAAACGGTGTAAGGCAACGAGCTCTCCTGTCTGGGAAAATATGAAAAGACTCTGATTTCAGGGTTACTCTAGTTTATGATAAAAGACCATTCTGTAACACCAGGGTTTCAAGGTGTCCTGCAGAGCCAGCAAGATGTGTTTCATTTATTACATATTCCAGATACTTGGTGTGTCCAAGGCTTCTCAGCTTATATCTGGACTCTCTCAGAGAGCTCAATTCACTGCTGTCATTTCTATGCTTGTAAAAACAACCAGTTCATATCATGTATATAGGTAAGAATTACATGGTATAGGATGGCAATTGTATCTTTTTTTGAAGACAGGAAAGCTTTTGGTATCCATAACTTTCTAGATGTGGAAAGTTCCAGAGTTTATAAAAACTCTCCTTTTGCTTGCGTTGACCCCACATGGCCTTAAAGCAAGGCAAGTCATCTGAGAGCATTTAACCACTTTCTTATTGCTTAAAAGGCTGGCTGGGATCTCCACTTGCCTTTCAAAAGGGTATATACAGGTGGGTCTGCTTCCTCTTTGTTACTGAACTCTCTGCTGCTGTTGTGCATAGAAGTGCTGTAACTCGACTTAAAAGGCTGCCTCTCATGAGCCTTAGTGAGTCTCCACCTAGTTTGTGGATGCCAAGAAGGTTTATACAGGTGAAAGGTGTATAATTGCTGAGTTGGGGCAGTTCTGCCTATGTCCAGAAGACATAACTGAGGGTGCTTAGGGCACTTTCAGACTAAAACTGAGAGAACCTCGGAGCCCAGTCATCTCAAGGCAGATGGCTGTGAAGTTGGGAAAGAATTTTGCTGAGTTTTTTGATTGGTGCTTAAACTGTTGTTGGTGTTGTTTTTTTAAAGTTGGTCTTGAATCTTTTAAAATTACTACAGTTAAAATTGTCAGCAAATGAACAGTCATTACACTTTGTTTTCTATAGTGATGCAGAAATATCAAGACATTTGAGTTAGGGTAAGTCACTCAATACTATATTTATCTCTGCTCCACCAGCCATTCAGCTGCAGTTGGTATTTATTTGTCCCTGGGCAGTTGTGGGACACTACATAAAATGCCAAGAAACCACTTGTTTCATAATTTTAGAACAATTAATTTAATTCTGTAGTTGGCCCAAGTTTTAGAAAGTTCTGATTTCATTTCATCTGGTCATCCAGTTGTGTTTGATTCACACACAAAGTAGGTATTTTCGTGAATGCCAATATGCGCTGCATGAGAAACTCTTAATTATTTTGTACATGTTATGCCAGTGGCAGAGTATCAACTTTACCTATGCAAATCTGGTCACTGGTCACTAAGTTGTTTCAGTGATCAGTTCTTTTCTTTCCACAAAATATTACATGTATTTGGGATCTAGAATATTTTTTGCAGATATGAATGCTGGCCTTTGTTTGGGCCTGAGTTGGCTTAGATAGTGATTTGACACCAAAACTTAAAGTAGGAGGAGAAAGGTTTCAAAGCTACATTGGAATTGCTTTCATAACCCAAGCTATGGGACATCAGAAAAATTGAAAAATTAAAACTGAAGGAATCTGATGAATTATTGGGATAGTGGCTAAATTAAATTCAATCCATCTTCCCTATCTTTGTGTAAAAACAGTGATATAGTACTGTTGGTCTGATGATTGCTCTTTTCTGATGTAACTAACATTTAGACAGTTGCCTAGAGCTTGAATTTTTCTTCAGTCTACCTGTGAGGATAAGTTCTTTGCTGACTTTTTGCTATGGCTATCAGCAAGCTGTACAGCTTAGCTCCTTTAAATGCATGCTCTAGGCTTTCTGTACCTTTCTTCTCTAGAAAGACAGAGGGTCATGCTAGGTGTTGGCCTCTATTTCCCAATTATGTTAATACAGCAGACTTGATTGTAGCTGCTTACTGCAAATGCTTTCACTGAGGGACCTCTGCCCAGAGCACTGATTAGAGCAGCTCCAAATCAACTTCTTCAAGCCAAAACATAATTTATTTCTTTCCTCAAGATTTAAAGCTAGTAATGCAGAAGTGGTTCAAAAAAAGGCTTTATCTGGGTCTGTCTCTCTCATTATGACAGGGGAAAGAAACTTCTGTACTGCTTACTGTGTTAGTGGTGACCAGCTGCACTGAGTGTATTATTTCCTTTGCCATCCAAGGAACATGATATCTTTAAAATGTGTGCATCCACACGTGTATTACCCTGGGACAGAAAGATGAAGGAAACACCTCAGTTTGCAGACTGAGAATGTTGTTTTTGAGGTGATAAGAATTCACATCACTTAAAGCTCTAGCATTTTTATTCAGAGAAGAGCTAAAGCGAATGTGCTGGGGCCAGTCCTCCCCAGTGCTAACATGCATACACATGCACTACAACCTCTGGACGTGCAAGGAAAATGCAGCCAGTATCCTGCAGCAGTGCTGCAGAGAGGCAGAGTGGTCCAGACAGAAGATGAAGGCTTCACCTGAGGTCAGAGGGGCCTGACTTTCAGTACCTACCTCCCTCCTCACATGAAGCATATTTCCCCACACCCCACACAACGCTGCTCCATGGTGAAGCTGTGCCTTAAAATATTCTGACTTGTCACATAAAAATTGTGAACCCAAAACCATAAAAGGAAACAAGGAAAACTCTTGTTGTACATGTGTGTGTTGAAAGAAAAAAAAACCACAACAGAAGTTGTTTCCCCAGTGTTTCTTCTGACAAAAAAATGGCAAAAGGAGCTTTTGTGACTGAAAACATCAGTTTACAGGAGGTGACACTGTTTGGCCTACCTCTCCCTGCTTCCAAAGTGTGTTCAGTTGGCATCATTTTTCTGCAGTTAACAGTGCCATTATTGTGAACTTCTGATGTGCAAGGTTTTTGCATGGAAGTGTATAGCTATGTCTGCTTCAGGAAGATGGAATTAGTAATTATATTTATTCCTGCCTACTGGACCACCATTGAGATGGACAGAATACACTGACCCACTTTTTCAGCTTCGTTCTTTAAATCAAAGGGGGAAAAAAGTTTGCTCATTGAAAAGTCATGCTTTCAAGTGGATACACGACAGGTGAAATACCATCCAAATCTAAATGAGCGTATTTCAGTTTGAGAATTCAAACAGGAGATCACAAAATCATGACCTACATTGGAAAATTTATACTGATTTTCCTTTTTGAATGCTGCAATTGACATTCTTTCTTTACCTTATATAGAAAGATATGGGAAAAAGAAAAAGTTGAGGCTTACTTTTAATCCTGTTAGTTTTAGGCGGCTCCTTCAGTTCCCTTGGCATTGGGCCAAGGGGTGCTAGTCGCCCACCTCTGGGCAGCTCAGTGGCTAAATTCCACTCCATGCCCTTTAAACATAGAGCTTTTCAAGACAAACTTGCATATTTCTCAATGAAAAATCAATTAGTGGAGTTCAGACCTCTGATCCCTAAGAAATGTGTGGCCAGTATGTTTTGGAAGATAGAAGAATCAGAAAATTATAGGACCTCTTAGGGTCTGTTCCTCCTCATGGCAACTACTGTGACACAGATGTCTGTGGAGCCCGTTAATATCCAGCAGGATTTATTTCTTTGGGCACAGGGTTGTCTGTGTTGAGCATGAGTTGCATTTGCAAAGGCAGCCCAAGTTAATGGCTGATGTGCTTCAAAGAGGATGTATGAGCTCAGGAGTGGCACCAGAGACATGCACAAAGTTATTAGAGGCCTCAGGAGACCTTGGAACAAGGTAGCATGGCCAAGACCTGAAAATGTCTACACGGCATCACTCAGGCAAATGTAGGTTCACTCTTTTGGGGCTGGCTGGACATTTCTGTTTGTCTCAGCTAATCGTGTGCCTGGTGCTTGGACTGGCTGAGCTCCCAGGGGAGGTATGGTGTCATTGCTGCACACTCGCTCTCAGTGACTGCAGACCAAGTGCTCTGCACGCAAAAGATGGGGAATTAACTGCATTTAAAGAATTCAGATCAAATCGCTATGAAGAGATCTATGAGGCATGTGGCACCTCTGACGTGATTCATCATTTTAATAAGGAGGTTAGTGAATCCAAACCCTGTGTTGATTCAATTACAACACCAGACGTCATTCCTGTTCTGAACTCTGCCAAGCTTCAAGGCAGTTTATGCCTGATACAGACTTCCCAGTGTAGCACCCAGCTCCTTTTGATTACGGGTGGAGTTAAGTTTCCTTTCCTGTTTTTTTGATTCTCTGTTGGTTGTGGATATGATTTACTAAATGCTTTCAATTTCCTACAGCCTTTTCAAAAGAGGAAGCATATTTATTACTAGCCAGGCACTTAGATCACACGTAAAAGAGAATTCTTGATGACATTAAAACATTGATGAATTTAAGACGAGTGATTTGGATTTTACCTTCATAAAGATGGAAGGGCAGAGACTTTCCTTTGTTCCTGGGCTCTTGTTCTTCCTGCTGTTTGTAGAGTAGAGGAGGGGGAGAATATCATCTTATGATCCCTATGTCTTTTTAAAAAACACCTTGGTACTTGTGTCAGCATCTTGAAATGTCCATGTGTCTTGAACACACCTTTGATCCCAACACCTCTTTGTCTCCTGCTCACAGGGGAAAGTGAGTGCTCCTGTAACTGTAGGTCATAATAAACCAGAAATGAAAGTTCACTCAGACTTCCAGCACCATTTTTGCGTTGTGGTCATGATGTGTTACGTGACTTTTGCTAGAAACATTTGTCATGGTCACCTGCATGGAGAAAGGGTGTCTTCTGCAGCCTTTTACTGCATCTTTTAAATCCACTTTCAGCTGCCCCACCTGTACTCTCTAACAGAGACAACCTGCATACATCATGAGGGCAAAGAAATGAGGGATTGAACCTGCAGAAATGCTTCTGACTGTGAGATGTGAGGGCATAGTTTACCTATTCAGGATCCCACCCAGTATTTTTCCCCGGAAAAAACATGAGTCTGCCTTTATGGAAGCAAAGTAAATGGCACTCTAAGAACTAGTTATACAATATAGCTCAGATATTGGAAAATAATAGACCTTTCAAAATGCATCTATGCCACGTATTTCTGGGAAGAGTCCTGTTAGAAATATCTGATAAGAACGTGTTAGCACACATGTAAATGAGTGTGACCGTGATGCAAAGCCTAAGGGATTATATTTTATAGCAATGAAAAAACAAAGCTAGTCTCCAGCATTGGTTCTGCCACAACACTGAATACTGTTCCAAGAGCACTTCAGTTTTTAGCTCCTACTTGTCTACTCCTCTGGGTGTAATTTCCAAAGGAGATTATGGGAATGGGCATACTTCCTCTGAAATTACTGGCAAAACTCCCACTGACTTCAGTTGAAAGAAGATAAGACACTATTTGTAAGATGGTAACTTTTCCCTATTGCAAGTATCCCCTGTGATGCTCTGCCAATAATTGCATTACAGATACACTGAGCCTTTGAGTAGTGAGTCACCAAAACTTATCAAACTAAACCAGAAGAACACATAGCATTGCTATAGTGTTTTTCATTATAGTTCTCAAAGTCTTTTATAAGTGTAGGTAATTTATCATCTCTCTGCTACACAAAATGGGGTCCAAAGTAAAATAACCAAAGTAAAGTATTAAGATCATAGAAGGAACTAGTATGTGAAGTAGCAATAAGGCTGAGTTCTTGCTTCCATTTTTCACTGGATATGAAGACTTATTCCATGTTATCCATAGTTGGGCATTAGCTATGCCTTGGTGTTTTCTCTTCAATTTAAAGTCAATTAGATGTAGAAGTAAACAGAAAAAACAACAAACAGACTCTGTCTGTGTTTTTCAGTGAAACCAAATATATTCAGGCCAAATGCTGAACACAAGCAAAAGTTTTTAAAGTAATGAACCAGTTGGAGTTTTGCCTGAGTACAGTGCACGAGACAGTCCCAATCTGTGAGCATTTCTACCAGGCTTGCATTAGGTCTATTTCCATCTCTTCAGTAGGCATTAATTTGACAAAATCTTTTTTTATAACCAAAGTAATCAGAGGAAAAAAGAAGCTCTGCAAGTGCTCCCCTCTGTGCTCACTCACTTGAATAAAAACCCCTGTTGTCATGAAAGGTACACCAGGGATACAGAAATACTTTTTAATGAACTAGTTACTGTGGCAGCATGGAGTCTGGGATTAGATATACAGTGCTATTAGTCTTATTTGTGTCTATCTAGTCAGTCTTCTGTTACTTTTATCTATCTTTTATAACTGTTTAAGCTGGTAATGTAAACCACCCTCTTTGTCTCCTGTAGTGCTCTGAGAAGCAAAAATAAAATAAAATAAAAAATCTTAACATCTGACACTGATTTGCAATCAAGCTCCAAGGCCTCGAATTGCGCCATGTGATTCTGCCTAATAGTGCTAAAGAGCTCCAGGAATGGACTAGTTGCAGATTATCGGCCACAGTTATCAGCTGTTGGGAAAGGCTCTGTATAAACAGTGATGGATGTGTAGGTGTGATTTCCTAGGGAAGGCACCGCTTTTCAAACATGTTGTGTTTCCAATAGCCTGTGTTATGCCTAGTTTTATTTTTGTTTGCATTATGCTCACACGAGTGAAGTTTAGAAGATAGGATGGTGTTTTAAAAGCTAGAACGAAGAAAAGAGGAGCCTGTGCAGGGGCAGATCTGCCCCTAACCACAGTAATTCTCACCTTAAAACCTAGCACTGCACATAGCACTGCTAAGTGAATGTGTGATCTGTAGGTACATTGAAAAAGAAAAGAGCTTTGATTTAGCTTTTTGAGATATGGATAGAGCACTGTGATTTCTAGAATTAGGCAGCACAGCTTAAATTGTTTTACAGAACTAATATTATTCTTCACAAGTTATGCACAGATTATAAGAGTAATGCTCATGGAAACTCATGAGCTTCATCCACATTCATTTTTCTAAGACTGTTTTGCACTGATTTTGTGAATATAATTTAAATGTCTAAGTTTTCTTTTCTTCAGCCAGTCCAATTTAATATGCAGCACTAACGCTTCTTGCTTACATTTCAAACTTTCAGCACTAAGTCCCTAGAATATTTGGTCTAAAAAATCCAAAACAACATCAATATTTCTTTAATGCTCTTTAAAGATGACTGAACATGTGTTCTGACCAAAAACCAATACACTGCCTGCTATGTGAAATATTTGTGCTCAAATTTCCTTTGCACTTAGGCTAGTACAGACCAGGAGTTGTTTTAATGCAATTTTGGTGATCTCTGTAGAGAATTCACATTGTGACATTAATGAGGAAGCAGAGTTCAGCCCTCTTTGATCAATGGCAAACATAGAGCAATCTATGATGTCTTTGACAAAGTCTGAAAAATCCCCTAAGATGAATATAATTTGATCTTTTCCCCCGTATTGTCACAGACTTTCATACATTCCTGTTTTGATCTGATCAATACCATTTGGGAACATCTTTTCCTGATTGTGACTTTTCCATACGTTCCTTACCTAGAGTTGCAGAACATAATTACCACTGCCAGACTGCTGTTCTGTCTTTCACAAAGCTATGCCGGTGATGTTCCCTGCTGGCTTTTGAATCAGGTGCTTGCTCAGTCGAATGCACGATTATGACATTCCCTCTGGACTCTTCTCCTCCCAGGCCAACTGCCTGGCAGACTCTCATCTGGAAATTCTTGACATTGCTTTTCTAAATCCTGCCTCTGGCTACAAGGACTTAAGATACTGTCTCATCAGTATGCAGATGTACTTCACTGGCTCTGTTTAGATATTTTCTAAACACTGACTAATTAATTTCCAGTTTAAGACATACCTGATCAGAATACACAACTGAAAAACAAAGTTAAATCTGAAAAATGTGTTGGCTGCAAACTTCTCACTTTCCAAGAAACCAAAGGGATGTATTTTGTAACGATTTCTGTCTTCCACTTCACCTTTGCAACTGACATTCTGGATGTCACTGCCAAACCTAACGCCACTTGGACTCACTTGCTAGCTCACACATTTTACTTAGAGCTGTGTGATGGGTATGAGGAAGGAAGCAAAGGTGGGGGGACACTGACTGGGGTCTTCTGCCTGTTCTGTATTCCCCTTCTTCTTTCCATGTTTATGCTTTTGTTTAGAGATGATTTCTGATCTCTAGAAAAGTCTGACTGCTACTGGAATTTCTCCAAGAGACCTCCAGTACATAGTGAGGAGATCACCATGTCAGTCCACAGTGACTTTTTATAAAGGTCATAATAATAAAAATGTTGGCTGCATACATTACTGAGGACAGAATCTGTCACCACACAATGTGTGTCTTATTTTTGAAATAAATTCTAGATCCTCAGCTCAAATGAAAACAAATTATTCATACTGCCTTCTTCTGAAAAATCATTCTTGAATTTTTTGTCACTTCCCTGACTTGCTCATCCACATCTCAATTGTTTATTTAATCTCTAAATTTTGAGGTGGACTTGCTACTGAAGGCAGGAATTCTCTCTCCTGTAGAGTACATTTCTTTCTTCGTCTAAAAGGTGTCAATACAGCATGCATAATAGAAGCAGAAGATTTTCAAAGATATTTCAAAGGCATAGAAGTTAGGGAAAGTGGAAAAAGCTGCAAAAGGGAAGTCTCAATTTCAGAAATGCCAAAGACTCCTTGAATTTGATGAGAGGATCCTTTCCATGAGCCCTGTGAGGCTTCTGTTCAGGACAGGGCACTGTGGATTGCACTGACCCCTGTAGACAGCCACACAGAGCCAGCACTCAACAGCCTTTGCAAGTGTTTTCCATCTTCAGCCATATCTGCCAGGCAACATTTTTTCATGAATAATATTATAGAAGCTTCTATTTAAAGATTGTTTCTAAGTATGATTACTGTAAAAAGTGAGCTGGGGAATAATGAATAATCTGTGAAGGATTTTGCATAGTTCATTCCTCTGAACTTTCATAGGTCTGACCAGTAAGAGTGCCATGAGAACATGCAGAGGAATGTATCTCAGACCCCTTTGCTTCTTGCCAAGAAAGTTGCAACAGAGTTGGTTGCTTAACTAGAAGCAGCCAGATTTTGCCTTACTAGGAAAGGCAGGATTGTGTAGGGGAAGACATGTCATTAAAAGGCATACAGTCTGCATGTACATGTGAACTTGACAGTATTTGGCCTTAGTCTTCTCATGCTGAGCATGTCCTACCACAATAATATTCCAAAGAAATACATCACTGTATCTTGGTACCTGAAAATATGTTCCCTTTAGTAATCACTGCCTTCATGTGCAGCCTCTCTCCTTTTCTCCAGCCCAAAACCTCCCTGGCCTTAGGAAGACCAAAAATATTTTCTCCTTGTTAACTTCAGATAGCAATGGCAGAAACAGACTGGTTTGGGTACCTTGGGTGAATATAAAGCTGTAAATTTGTGTAATCCAAATGCCACTTTCAAATAACTGAAGAAAAAAGACGGGGTTCCTTGATAAACTCCTCCATGTTCTGACTGACCAATGCTCTTAAAAAAGGTTTCAGGAAATATGTAAGCCAATTTTTTAATCTATCTGTTTTACAAAGAAAAAGGTACAGATTAGTTCTACTCATTTTGATAGCATCACTGCATTTTTATGGAATAATCAACACACTCTGCTTTTACTGTAAGACAGTGGTGACCAGGCCCATTTGAAAGAACTCTCTTCTTCAACATCAGGCTTCAAGATTGCTGTTTTTTCTTTGCATGCCAAACTATCCTTTCTTTGGATAAACTACAGAAAAGAGCCCTTTGAGATTATCATTGCAGACAGTCTGCCATTCTGCCGCAAGAGGAGGAAAGCTGGGACATGAGGCATGCAAACAGCTTGTGTGCTAAAGCAAGCAAACCCAGAAGTCTGCAGACACAGAAATAAAGGGTGGAGAACATTTGTGATGAAAGGTCCACTCTAGCTGGCCCAGGAGGAAGCTCTCATTCCTGCATGGATGAGCTTTCTTATGTGCCCAGCGGATGGAGATGCTTACTGAGTTCCCTGCTTGGACTTTGCAGCAGTGTTTTAGACCTTTTACCCCAGGTCACTGAACAGATGGAAGGTAAAACTAATGAGCCAAGGCAGCAGCAGGGTAGGGGATGGCTGCAATGACGCATTGAGCACTGGCAAAACCCAGGATCAAGAGCACTCGGTGGCATGCAAGAACAGTAAGGCAACATGCAACAAACAGCTGGAACATCACTAGCTAACTAACCCTGCCACACTGGCATCTCCTTCGTTATGAGAGAATTATGTTTCAAACACCTTCAACTCAACTAGTCCTCAGCCCTTGATGGAGAAAGCTACTGGCCTGTTTGCAAAGGATACACACTGGAAACAGCTTGACTGAAATACTTTCACTGGCTCTCTCTGTGTTTTATTCACTGATCGTCAAGGAAAGTTAACTGGGAAGGACAAGGACCAATTGTTTGAAAAGCTGCTGAAAAATGTAAGGGAGCCTGTGTGGGCACTTGGCTACTCTGTGTTGGTGAAAAATGAGTTGCTGCAATAAGCCAACTCAGCCTCTGTATCATTCTAACATTTATAGCTTGATTGGAAAGGACAGAAACAAAGATTCCAGCAAGAAACTAGAATTGCCCTACTATAAATTTTTTAGTTTTTCTCTGCAAAAGAAAGATTCAAGACAAGATGATACCTGCTTGACTGAAGCCTTGTCAAAGGCTGCTAGGAATTCTGCAATACTTTTGAAGAATTTATATCATGGGGATTTTACGTAGTTTTAGTTGCAAGAATGTTTTTTTGACCAGCATCATTGTTCGCTTTTCAGCACAGCTGAGAAGTATGTGCATTGATCTGTGACTGCTCAATGTGATCCTTTATGTGAGTAAAGCAGGTAGACTTTGGTCATTCCAATGATTATATATCCAGTCATAGAATTTGCTTCAAAGATGTCATTGAGTGACGAGAAAAAGAACAGCACACATTTCTGGAAACACCTTTGAAGCTCTGGTTGTAGTACATTTATCAGGACTTATACGAACCTCCCTTCTTCTCCTGTCCATTAATGCCAGCAATGCTAATGTGCTGTCAATAGAAATTACTGGACTTAGGTTACTTGAATAATTGATAGCTATACCCAGTCCAATTTTTAGCCAAAACATTTTCTGCAAAAACATTTATTTTACAGAAATCTGCATGTCTTTTCAGAACAGCTCCAATTCTTTTAATTTATTTATTTATTATTATTATTTTATTTGTATGTATTGCATTTATATAAACCATTTCTTGACGGTGTAAGTAGTATAGTACACACCAATCTCTTCACAGGTGTATTGTATGAAGGAGAGATATACAGCCCATTCTACTCTCACTAACATAATAATAATGTTCCTTTACAATAATTAATGACAATGGCTACTTAGTAGTGAGAGTACAGCAAATATGCTCATTCATATGATTGAAATAAATTGGAATTAGGTACTTATATAAATATGAGAATCTGGGCCTTAACCTATGGAAATTAGTTTAATGCCGCTCAGTATATCTTGACTTTTTTTTTTATGTCTCTACAACACCAAATGGAACAGTCAAACAGACTATCACTTACACAGCATATTCCAGCTACCTATGGACTCTGCATGATGTCAAGCAACAGATAAATGTTTTCCTTTGCAAGATGGTATGTTTGTTCCGTGGTAGCTTTAAGTTGTACTAGCATAATGCAGATGGATATGAAATTACTATTTACAAAACATCAATGGAAATTTTCTTGTGCCCCACATCAGAGAGCCAGCACAATACTTTCCTGAGCTGAGAAAATTTCCTGGTGTAGAAACAACCATTTTAATCCAATGGAGTGACTGGAAGATTATTGTAAACTTGGCTGGCTAACTGTTGTTAACAATAACTCCCTAAACCTGATTCTACCTGAAATCTGTCAAAGGGAACTTAACACATAAAAGAAATGTGGGGACAGGATGGGATGTGTCTGGTTACGTCTGGAAGCCGTTCACTGAGCAGTGAAATTACAATGGCTGGAAACTCCTGCGAATCTGCACACGCCTAAGGTAAAAGGTAGCAGTCAACTTCTAAGTAAACTCCCAAAAAACGTGGTCCAGATTTCCATTTAAAGCAGCAAAAAAAACAGACTGTGGTCAAAATACATTATAAAGTCAACCACAGCTAACTAAACAATTCTCCACAGTGCACTGCACTCACTGAGGCCTTAAATCATTACCAGCCCTAGGAAATTGTGTGGACGGTTAAGAGACACTGTGATGGTTGACAGGCATTATATACCATAAGTTTGCAAGTTCACAGCAATGTTTCAGAAGAAGATAAAATGATTCCCTGAGCTATCAGTGTTTATTTAGTGCTGGAACTGTAAGGATATATTCCAAAAAGAAAGTCTGGCAAAGTATGTAACTTAAGTTATGAATCCCATGCTCTTCAGCAGCTAAGCTGCAAGCAACCTCAGTGCCCTTCTGTCTACATTGCATACTTGAGAGCTCCTTAAAATGTTTCATATCCTAAATAAAGTCTTTTCAGCTTCAAAAAGCATATTAGTTGTCACTAAAACAGGGATTTTATGAGACAAGACTTAGTCACAGGAAGGATTTTTATTGGGGATAGAAAGGAGATTTGTGTGCAATTTACATTGTCTTTTGTTAGTGTCTCCCCCACCCCACTTCTTAATACTTCTGGCAATGAAAAAAAAGCTAAGACCAGTATGTCCTGCAGTAGCTTCTGAATATGGAAGCCCATAGTGATCTTTCCAGATAGTTTTGAAATGAAGAAAATTGCTCATTATCAAGTTAGTTTGTAATCTTCAAAAGCACTTTCTGAAGTCTCTACCAGGGAAACATCATTAAAAATTCAGTACACAACTCACTCATCTCGTTTGTCCCCAAGTGTACTGTGCATCTGCTGTTCTGGATAAATGAAAGTGTTTCAGTTCTTCAAAGAATGAACTTTGAAAAACACAGAACCAGTTGGCCAAAACTAGAAATATTTCTTTGGTTTAAAGAGATTAAGGGGTAAACCCCTGGTTTTTCTTTAAGTAGTTTGGCTTCAAATGATGGTGAGACTCTACAGGGTGCATGCAAATGTAAGAAGATAGTAAAACTACCATCAGGAAAATGGTGCTCCTTTTCATATGCAGATTCCCATCCTTAACGTGGCCTTTTAATTAGCTTGATTATAGTGGTGCTTACTTGTTAGTGTCTCACCGCTGTAATTTAAGAAACCGACTGTGTGTTCATTATAAATTCCTATTTTCAAAGATTTATAAATAAAGCTGAGCAGCAGCAACAACAAAACAAAAGATAAATTTACTTGGAAAGTGGGATAAGAGAAATATCACTTGGGGATATTTCCATACTCTCCAGCTCAAAGTTGACTTCAGCTTGGCGAAGTTAAACATTGTGCATGTTACAGAAGAATTCTTCCAGCTTTAAAATGTGGGGGTTTATAGCATTTGGGTTGTTCAGCATATGAAATACTTAAGAGAAACATAACACCAATGCACAGAAACAATATAATTGGTATAAATGAAAAGGGGTTTTGAGAAACAGAACCTGCAGTATGTTGAAAGGGTTGGAGTAGAACTGGTAAACTTTTTCTAAATGGTGTACTCAGGAAGCTATTTTTTTTGTATTTGTGGGCTGACAATCTGTTATTCATCAGGAAATTGTTATCAATAATGTGTTTAAATAAATTCACATACCATAATCTTTCAAGCATCAGTGAGAGTGAAAGAGAAAACTCATGGGTTGAGACAAAGGCAGTTTATTGGGTAAAGCAAAAGCTGTGCACACAAGCAAAGCAAAATAAGGAATTCATTCACTGCTTCCCATCGGCAGGCAATGTTCAGCTGTCTCCACGAAAGCAGGGCTCCATCACATGTGATGGGTACTTGGGAAAACAAACATCATAACTCTGAATGTCCTCGCTTTCCTTCTCTTTCCTTCAGTGTTTTATGCCGAGCATGATGTCATATGGTATGGAATAACCCTTTGGTCAGCTGGGGTCAGCTGTCCTGGCTGTGTCCCCTCCCAGCTTCCTGTGCACCCCCAACCTATTTGCTGGTGGGGTGGTGCAAGAAGCAGAAAAGACCTTGACTCTGTGCAAGCACCACTCAGCAATAGCAAAAACATCCCTGTATTATTAACACTGTTTTCAGCACAAATCCAAAGCATAGCCCCATACTAGCTACTATGAAGAAAATGAACTCTACTGCAGAAGAAAATAGCACAAGGATTCAGGATGGAGGTCCCCAAAGGATCAGAGGATTTCTGGGATGAGGAGGGATGAGTGGAGTTTGTGGAGACAGTGAATGGGACTTCTCTTGTTTGGATTTTTTCCTCCTCCAGTGAATCTGCCCTTCTGTGGTCTCCTTTGCTGATACTTTTGTGTATAACACTCATAGCCATAAACCCTCCCTTCCTCAGCTGTTCACTTACTTCTAGCCTCTGAGAGGAGCCACACAACCTCCCACTCATCTTCTTGTGACCCCTTTCTGGGAAAGGGGAGGAAGCAGGAACACTAACCAAGGACATTGTCATGGGGAAGGAAAGGGGAGAATCAGAAGAAAAACCTAGATGACAGGAGCTTCTGCTTCCCATTTGCCAGGACAGGCACTGGTCCTTTGTCTCCTACACACTCTCTCAGCAACAGCTGTTGGCAAGAGGTAGGGTCGCGGTATTGAGCCAGATCAGCTAAACCTTGTCAGCTCCAGCTCTCTATCCTCTGCTTATAGCCTTGTGCCAGCTCTATTGAGGTTAATGAAGGAGTGAAGAGGCATCTGCATGACTGAAGCTTTAGATGTACAAATTGCGTAGCTACTTGGTTTCCTTAAAAGCTCATCTTGCAATACTTCATGGAGAGAGGAGAATCAAACCATATAGCTTAATGGACCATTCAAGCCACAAGCAAGCTGCTGCAGATTGGACAGCTGTGATGGCCTGTCCCAGAGGCACACTGGTTTGCCTCATCACACCACATTTGTGCGGCATTCTAAAACTTCTTTTTAATTATTCCAGCCAAATGTATCACTTAAACCAAGATACGCTATTGAACCCAAGACACACAAAGAGAAAACAAGCCTGTTATTCTCAGAAAAGGGAGATTAGTTTGCTTCTTGATATAAAGGTGACTCTGCAAGTACCCTGGCTACACATAGGTCTAATCCAAGAACCGTATTCAGTGTTCATCAGCTAATTTCAGGTTTCTGAGATAAACTGAGGGTTCCCATCTGATGGTGAGGATGTGTGCACTCAGGATCTTTTTGGGCAGACCCCAGAGTGAAGGCTGATTTCCACTTACACAGCATTTTAACTTACCACTAGCAACAGACCCTGATTTTTTTTTTGCATTTGCAACTGTGAGGTTAACTTTTGCGCAATCTGGATCTGCAGCTGGATATGCTTTGATACTTCATATTTTGACAGTGCTACTCTGATTTTCCTTCTTTAGGAAGGAGACTTTCTGACCTACCTCCAGCCTTGAAAGAAGCGGCTACAACTTCAGATTCTTAAGACAAATAACAAAAGAAGTTCTGGACCCTGATTCAGATCAGCCTGGACATCACGGGGGAGGGTATAAAAACAGAGAAGACAGCATTTTATACAATGGCTTTCATCCACAGCTGTCAGCTGAAGTTTCTGGAGGGCACATTCTTGCCCCTGAACAAAACACTGAGAGGAAAATAAATGAGTACTTTTTGAAAGCCAATTTGTGCTTTAAAGATACTACAGATTTCCAGGAGATCTATACATAACATAGGGAATACAGCTAGCAAAAACTTCTGAAGTGCACATGTGCTGAATACTTTGTAATAGTCGTTCTTCCAAATTGAACAAGGTGCATGTAACTTGTTACCAAACTGGTTTTTGACAGGAAGGGCAAAAGCTCTGTGCCATGAACAGTAATCACAAGGAGGCCTCCTACAGTGTAAAATCCCACAGCTTTCTCAGCAACCCTTCTGCTATTGTTTCTCTAGATTTTATCAGCAGTGTGACAGACAAACAGGCTGCTGATAATTTGTTCTTCCACCCTCTCCTCCTCCTTTCAACTATTTTTAAATGGAGTGTGTAATTTCACAGTATCAGATGCTTAATATAATCTGTGCGCAACAGGAACTGCATCTTCTTCCTACCTACGGGAAGACATACTAATTTAACTGGCAGATGTTGTAAAAATTAGGAAAAGCAAGGGCAGGGGAAAGAAACAACAGAAGCTATGTACCAGAAAGGAAGAAAATAAATTAACTTTTGATTGATGGACAGAAATATCCTGGTTATATGACAGAAATCAAACATTTGCTTCCTCTAATATTCCATCACAACCTCCCCCCAACTTTAAAATTCAGTACAAACAAGCAGGATATACCCGCAAAACACTAACAGAAATTACTAGCTGGGGTAAGACTGAACTATAACTACTTTTCATTGCAAGATCTGGTGGATGCATTGGAAAGTGAAAGCTCCTGTAAGCTAATGTAATGTTTTCAACAGAAGTTTCATGGTGATGCACACTACTAATGCACGGACAGTCATAAAGCTGCCATGCCAATGAGGGTTCAGGGAAGCAGCAGAGCAGGAGAGCCCCAAGGCAGAGCACTGCTATAGAGTTGCTGCGGTTGTGGAGCGAGAGAGATTAGGAAGTCCACTTTTCCCCGCGTTATCAGCAAGCAGACTGGAAAGGCCAAATCCTCAACTGCCAGATCTGTCATTTGGAAACAAAAATGCCAGCTTCCTCGGGTGCAAGCAGATAAAGTCACAGTTGGAACCTGCATGCTGTATACTGGAGAGAAGGGTGAGAGAGTGATGACATGGCTTTGTTTGAATACTTTCCCTGTATGTACATGCAAAAAGCAAAGCAGAAAATAGAGAAAGGTTTTGAAATACCTGGAAGACTCTTGAAATTACTAGGCGTTCACAGCAGCAGAATCTGAAGCTGTACAAAAGCCACTAGTGAGGATTAACAATTTACAATTATTCTCAGCATAACAGCAGAGGCTGAGCAGGAAAAACTTTAATAGAAATGTCTGTAAGTTTAAGTTATGCAATGTTGTTTGAGAGGGCTCAGCCGCAGGAGAAAAACACACTGCAGCAAAATGTTTACAGCTGAGTTTGCTCCAAATAAGTAAACTGTTCCTGATACAGTTATAAAGAATGAGAACAACATTTACCTGCCTTTTTTTTCAATATAAAACCAGGTTTTATTTTCATCTAGAAAAAAATTACTCCTATTTTCACAGACTAGACTCTGGATCTAGATTTACCTGGTGGTTTTTAAGAGTTGGACACTCTGAGAAAGCAGGAAGGTGTGCAACTGTAAGAGCCTTTGGAAGTGCCATGTGGAGAGGTCAGCAAACAGCTGGCAGGAGCCACGGGAGATGGCTGACTTAGGGGTCAGGCTGCTGATGCCTCCCTGACAGTACTGCTGAAGCCCAAAGTTGGATTAAACAAGCAAAGTTCCAAGCACCAAGTCTTACATTTAAATTTTTCCGGTACCTGGTGGTTGCCTGGCAAAGCGTGTCCATGAAACAGTCTGTGAAGCAGGGCCAAGACAGCTCCTCCACAGCTTGCCTGACAGGAAACAGGCTATTGGAGACTGTGAGGAGGTGTTCTGTGAAATGGCACCTGCAAGTTCATTCTTTTAGTGTGAATTTTGACTTGTCTTGAGGAGCAAGTATCACCTTAAATCTGGAAGCACCTTATTGTTGGACTGGCATGGCACCTCCACTGGTGCTTATAGTTAGCTCATGGTTGTGGATTTCATTGAAAGAAGACAGGAAAGGCATGGAGAGCATTTGTGAACCCCGGAGGCTACAGAGGCTGTGGAGGAACATTTGGTGTTAACTGTCAGCTGTGGGTGGGAGTCTGTAAAAGAGAGAGCAAGAGAGAGCTCAATGATCCTCTATTAACAGAGCTGAGGGCCCTTATAAATTCTATGAAAACGCATAAACATTGTGGCATCTGTACCACTACAAACCTACTGGGCCATGATGGAGCCCAGTGATGGAGTTGATGTTTATTCACACATTGCTTGGTACAGTGGAGCCATGGGGGCACTTCCTAAGCTAAGACTGAGCGTTGCAATTCTTCCCAAACTCTGAGGATATCTGCACAAGGTGGAACAGCGGCTCAGAAAAGGGTGTGCACACATGTGTCCAGTAACACAGAAATGTAAATATTTTACTCAAGCTTCATACCCAGTGTGGAAGAGTGGCAAACATCTGTCTGTAAAAAAACTGATGTGCTATTCAATCCCATTGTTTCTGAGAAGGGTTTAAAACACTATCCCAAATATACTTTCAGAATTGTATGTAATCTGCATGTAAGTAATTATCAGGTAATTATGTGTCAATTTCTTCCTTAGGAGCTAATGGAATGCTGTAGTTCTTGCTCATGTTTGGGATCCTGAATACTCTGTTAAATGTTCCCCTAAAGGTCTTGGGCATTTGTGAGACTGAACTGGGAAGTCTGGGATCCACCCAAGAACAGCGCCAAAGAGATCACAACAAGAGCTGCAGTGGGGTTTGTGTCCATAGGAGTGTGCAAAGCCTGGTGCAGAAACATGATAAATGAGCAGTGACTGGAGCTTCACAAAATAGGATGTGAATAGTAACAGACTCAGGTATTCACTTCAGATATTCTGCGTAAGTTAAGCGCTAGAGAACATTGAATAACTCCAGATGGTCCTTTCACAGGCAGGTGACGAAGGTACCTGATGGCAGATGAAAATGAACCTTAAACAAAGAGTAAAAAATGCTGGGTTAGAAAATTTGGAACAACCAATCTGCATTGCTGATAATTAGTTATTGGTTTGGTTTTCAAACTTAAGTTTGACCTCTTAGGAATAAAAATAGAGCAGCAAATACAGCAAATGAGGACATATTAGGACACAAGAAGAATACAAACCCCAGTGTTATGCCACCATTTGAGATACGCTGCACAGAGATGAATGCAATATTTCAATCAAGTTACTTACCAAATGCAAATAAAATATGGTGTGAAGTTAGGTGACAGGAAAGAGTCAGAGATACAAAAAGCACTCCTCCTCTGGGAGACTGAGAGGATTAGATTTGTTTGCCTTGCAGAGGAGATTAATTACAGTTATTGAACATAATAAAAGCAAAGGAGGAAACAGAGGAGGAAAGTATGTTTACTAACCCTTTCAGCAAAAGAATAAAATGATATCTGGTAAAAAATTAAAGGCAAGACATGTAACACTAATTACAGGTTTTCTTTTACATCATAACATGAAATTAGCCTCTGGAATCCATTGCCACAATATGTGAGCTTAGTAAGATTCAGACAGGGGATTGTATATGCCTGATGAGAGTCTTCGCAGCCACAATAGATGGAAACCAAGGATAACTGGAGATGCAAATCAAGGTTGTCATGGATAACCAGTACATTACATATGTAGTCAATCCTGTCTTCCTGAATACCAGACAGTGCTTATGGTTCTTCAAGTAAGCAGCAAAGTGCAAATCACATGGCTATATTCCATAAAAGGAGGCAGTCTCCATCCTGGAGCATTTATAAGGAACATACAAACATTAGTGCACTGGAGAGTCCAAGGCACTTTGAAACCCAAACGGGATTTAGCTAGTGAATGCTAAACATTAGGCAACCTATCACAAATGAGGTTTGCAGCCCTAGACTAAAATATAGTGATGGCAAGCAAAGTTTGGCAGGTAGCATTCTCTCAGCCTCTTCTCTTGCCTGTCACTCACTTGAAAGGTAGAGACTTCCCAGTGTTATCCAGGCAGCTGGTGTTGACTAGGAGAAAAACAGAGAACTACTGAAATCTCCACTGAACTCCTGTGTTATTCGGGAATGAGCACTCAGGATTAGTTGTATTTACAAAAGGTCATGTCATTCAGCATAAGAGTGTCAGACTTGCATTGGTTTCAGTGTGCATGTGCCTGCACTTCTGTCCAAATTTTTTCAAAATGATGGGAACCCCAACATAAGAGAAAGAGGTTATTTTATGATGGAGCATAATGAATTAGTACTGTCAAATGTGGTTTTACGTCTAGTTGCAGTGCAGAAAAGAAGCATCTACAACTGGCTCACTGGCACAAGCAGTCTAACCAGAGTTAGATGTGTTATTTGGTGCTGACAGAAGTTTTCCACTTTGTTTTTCTACAAATTTAGTAAATTTAACCCTTCAAGAACAAGGGGAGCTCAATGGTTAGTGTTAAAAAGGCAAGAAAATAATCTTATTTTCCTTCATTCAACGAAATGCTCAGGAAGTTAGAGAGAGTCAAATTAATGTATTGTTTATTTCCATAACTCTCTGTTAGCATCTTTAGTTTCAATGGCTGAGTTTTCTACTTTTGACAATATATATTTTTTCTTCTGTCCTGCTGTATGAAAGATCTATGAATATATGTATGAATATTAGGCACAGTATCAAAAATATACATAAAAAAAAAAAAATATCAAAAATATACATCCACAAATTCCTGCATGTAATACAAAGCCAACAAACTAAAAAAAAAGAGAAGATAATAAAAAAAAATAATTCTGGATTTAATAATTTTCTAGCATGGTT
>VZSZ01010707.1:0-16443 GCA_013398815.1 Ibidorhyncha struthersii | reverse complement strand
TCTTTTTCTGCATATTAATATATGAAGCTATATGAAAAACAAATCATCTGAACAGCTTTCTGTAAACATTGCAATAAAAGCTTTCCTTCTAAAATGTAAAATTATTTGGCAGAAATTAGTGTTCTAATTTTTGACCATTAAGAAAAAAGTGTACCTGTCAGAAGGAAAACACATGCAAGAAAAAGCTTTCAGAAATAAATACAGTGGTATTTTGTTAACTAAAAAGATGTTCCTTATGAATTACTAAATGGGAATTTTTGAGAAGTATTGTTTACACACCTGTTTGTGCAACTGATCTACAGGCATCCTTACTCCCCAGAAGCAGAGGTGTTTTTGCCTTTGCAGTAGCAGAGGGAAGATGGCCTTAGATCACAGAGGAATGGTTTTTCCTTTTAGCTTAGGAGATAGAGAAGATCTTAGCGGTCTTTACACAGGGATAGGAGAACATCTCTTAGCTCTTGCATTCTGCCTGAAATGACTCAGCTGGTGATCTAACATCATGTTCAAAACCTCAAAGAATTAAGTACTGCTAATAGTTACATTTGATATTGGACACAACAGTCCTAAAGATTAACTGCTTCTCAGCAAAGTGGAGAGGTATTCCTACCCCCTTGTTTTCCAGGGTAAGGTACTGGGATGGTTCTGGCTACCATTGCTTCAATGTTCTGTCCCTTGAGGCACAGGAGGAATGCCTGGCACATGTTTCACAGGAGTCAGGTTTCCAGCATGGTAATACCGTAGTTGGCCTCCTTGGGAAATCAGGGACCCTGAAGCTGTCCATGTGAAACAGGGGTTTGAAGCATATGTGACAACAGGCACAGACAATGGCTTTACTTTCAGAAGGAAAAAGATACTTTTGTTGCATGTGTTGAATAGGAGAAATGTTTAGCAGAAAGATATCTATCACCAGCCCTGGCATGGGCTATCTCTCTGCTTTGCTTTCAATTTGTAGTGTATAACAGAAGTGCAGGTCACCACTGGCTCAGCATGGCTTGACAAGATCTAACAGATACAGTGGGATGAAATCTCTTCAGACTTTTGCAAGCATTTTTAAGAGGTCCTGGGGATGTGATATATGACAGAAACCAAACCCAACAAACTGCCTCCAACAAACTGCCCCAGGGCTGAGGTGTTTGTGCACTTAGCCATTAGACTTAGAAAGTTCAAAATCCATCAAATGGTATGAAGACATACTTGAAGTTTAGGTGTGTGAAGTCCTTCACCAATAGAAAGAGGCAGAGACCTCTCAACTGCATCTGAGAAGTAACAAACACCACGACGTCCTTTCTGAAGAGTCTGAAGGCCACATAGAGTCAAAATAAGCAGAGTTTCATACCAATAGTTGTCCAGACTTATAATGAACTAAGGTTATTGCCTATGTAATGACTGAATCAACAATGCAAAAATAAACATCCTGAAGTCTGAGAGGCTTTAACCAGTTTTTCTTTTGGAAGCAACGTTATGATCTCAGAAACGGTCATGTCCCTGAACTTGTAAAGACACAATTTGTGAGACCAAGATATGTCTGGGGTGACTTTTTCCTGAAAAAGGTTTTAGAGAAGAGTAGGTAAAAGTACTTGGAGAAAGTTCATGTCTCTTGGCACACTCTCAAATTCCCTTCCCCAGTGACAGGATATAAACAGCAGATGAAAGATCAGCATTTGGTCCCTTGCTGTGTTCTGTGGGGGATATTGGTGTAGAAGGTTGCTTTTCAATACAGAGGAAGAGGATCTCAGTGCAAAGGTGAAGCACCTGAAGCTTCCTTTAGCTGAATCTGGAAGGATCTACAAGGTGCTCTCAGATTGCATGAACAGGGTAAGCACTTCGCCTGAACTTGTTCCCCAAAACTCTGTTCCCCTCAAAAGACAGATCTTCCACTGCACAGTGCAAGCCTTGGGGCTTCCTAGCACTCTGCAACCAGGAGACATGCAGGGAAAAACTGCAGAAAAAAAGGGCAGTTGTGTGTGTTACTTAAACAGAGAAGCAAGAGATCTACAGACACCAAAGAGGCAGATGCACTGGGATTCCTCTCCTCGTAGAGCAACATCTCCAGTTTTACTGTTGTTGCAGAGTAGGTGTTGACAGAGAGAATGCATCACAGCTGGAGATGGTTTGTCTACAGTCACAGCATAGCAGAAAAGTAAAACTTTTTCCCTGGTGTTTCAAAATATTTATAGCCATAAATGGACCAAAATATTCTTAACTCCCTCACTGGGACATTGACAGACCTGTCTCTGCAAGCAAATAAAAAGTCCAGGGCTTTCAGCAGGAGTGGATATTTTTTGTCATTACAATATCTAGTGACATTTTAAGAGGCGAGTATCTGCCCTAATGTATGTGCTGTGCACCACAAGAGCCTACTGACAGATACAGTTAAGTGTTTTCAGAAGGTGTCTCAGAAGGTAAGTCAAGGGCTCTGGAAAATTTCTAAGAACCCTCTGCAGGACAGCAGGATCTGGATGCAAAGCCTCCTAACTCAGAAAGAACCTTTCTCCTCCCCTATATCCCACCAGTCCCAGGACACTAATGGCTTTAATGGGCATGTCTGATTTATGTGCCCTGGGCACAGTGGGACAGAATGAGCTCTGTGATAACTACCAAGGCTGAAATAACCCTCTTCTGGCGTGTCTGAGGTTGTGCACACAACATGAATATGAACAGGGAAAAGACAAAATTTGTGATGTCCTTGCCTTAATGTGTAAGGAGCCAAATACGATCCCCTCCCAAGTTGCCTCCCATGGGCCTATACCTTTCTGCACTGTGGAGCGGCCATCCGAGTCTGAATGATTTGAAACTATTCGTTATAGTTTCAGGCTTCACAGTATCTCTTCCCTCCAGTTTCCAAAAACTACAGGAAGATTACTGATTTTTTATGATCCTACTCTCTTCATGGCATTTCCTTTGTTAGTTTTTCTAGGGAATCACTGAGTCCAAACTAAACACATTTTGTCATCTCTTGAAAATAAAACCAGAAACTACCCTAAATATTTTGCCACAGTCATGCATTTGCATAGCACAATATTGGCAGCAAGATTAAAAATGATTTTAAATTAAATGCCATCATTCAAAGGTGGCACTAGAAATAAAATGCTTATTACAAAGCTGCAAAATTGGATACACCTTCTGAACAAGAAGAGATGCTTAAGTAACAGTCTGGTTAGTAAGACATTTGATTATTGACACTTTTTAATGTTTTGCCGTGTCAAACTGTCAATAACACCCACAATACTTTCACTGACACTGATTTCAGAAATAATGCCAGCATTACTAGCACTGTCATAACTTCTCCTTCCGTAAGAATTTCATTAGAAAAGCTCCCAAGCCTCATGGCTGTAAAAATCTTCACAGGATTTTTTTCTGTTGTTGGTATACATAGCACAACTTCAGTCCTGGAAACTATTAGGATCTAACTGTGTTGTAATGTGGTTACACAAAGAGGCAACTTGGGTTGCTTGAGACCCATAATTCAGGCATTTCATGAGCGTGCAGTGCTTGACTGTGCAACCAAAGTGGTCTTTTAACAAGTACTTTGTGTGTTTGGTATTACATACGGGTATGTGGGTATACATGTGAATAAATTGTTCTCTAAAATCTGGTTTAGAAGAATGTTATTAAAATTTTGGAAGTCAGTACTCGACCAATATGATATGCCAATATGTCTGTGCAGTCTTTCCTAATTTGTCTTGTACCATTATGCATCCTCTAATTACATAATGACATGCCTAAGTTTTGGTGTTTACTGGTTCACATTCCTAATCTTTCTATGAAATCCTTGTCCAGTTTCTCTGCTGCTCTTCTCTCCCAGATCTTTGTTCCCGTCAGACCAACCATATGTTGCCAAATGAATGCCAGTTCCGGTCTGGAGTCTGGAAATATTGAGTCAAGATATTTCATTTGGAGGACTCAGAAAGCATAAACTAAACATTAACCTATACAACCTTCAATTTAACAGGAGGATCAGAGGTAGAAGACTGTAAGTCTTCTCTCTAGATATATCACATGCCTCTGACTCCACATTTTCAGAGATACCCCTTGGCATGGTAGCCCTGTTTTTTTCCATAGCATAAAGTTCTTCACAAATAGAATTCCTTTGCAAATAGTTTTGCTGGTTTATTTGTCTTTAATAGACGAATTATCCTGCATCATTGGAAAATTATTCATAGTGATAGCAGGCAGTGAGTCTCTCAGTTGGCACCTTTCTGTAGTTAGAAAAGCTTAGAGGAGAATAAATATAAGGCTAATCCTGTCCCACTTATCTTGAAAGCTCATAAAAACGTAAGAATGCTATGTGCTTACCTGCTCACTCCTGAGGGTTCCTGTTTACTGTTATTTATATTTTGATATGGAAATTAGGGTACATGAGAGATTTTTACAAGTGTTTAACCAAGATAACTTATAGTTTCTCAAAAATGTCACAAAAGTAAGGGGCAAGATGAACAGTTCATTTGCACCTTAAATTTTGTATTTTGGATTACCAGCATTGAATTTAATATCTCAGACATAAGTATATTGAACAGACATGAGGTACAAACAAATCAATTAACAAGGTACTGCCAGAAATGAGGAAAAATGTATAGCAACATAAAATAGTAGGGTGCAGGGAAAAGCATTCAAAACAGTATGTAAAAACGGCTTGTATTTACATAGACAAGATATAGTCATGCTAACCGGAAACTCTTCAACAGGAAGAGTCTTATATAAATGTTGCAGGATCTTTATGTAAATTTATTCTATGACTGGAAAAAGACTAATCTCAGATAGTTTTGATCTAAGCATCTTGGGCCTGATGAACAGCAAAGCCATAACAACATGGACATCAGCCACTTTTGGGGTACCACAGTGCTTGGATGAAGCCATGGTTTCATGATCCTCAGTGCAGGCTGTATTACTGTTAGTACTTGAGATGATTTGACTAGGCCTTGATGAACTACAAGCCCTCCCTTCTCAGTAACAATGTGGTCATTTTAAGCTTTGTAAATATCTTGTGATCTCAGTTCTTAATTTCAAAGTCTAAAGAGCACTTTAGTATCAGTTCATGTTTTTTTTTCCCAGTATCTTTCAAAGCACAACGATGAGGCATTCATTTATATCAGCGCAGAAGGAAAATTGCCACCTACTGAGTTATGATAAAGTTGTTTCTCCAATCTGGTGGTTTCAGTTGATATTTCCATTTCAAAAGTGAGTATTCTACGTACCTTGAAGACTGGGAAAGGCACAAAAGTCAGAGAAACATTTGCTGTTTCACTAGCTGGACCTTAAATTCCAACGAGATGAGAAATAAGCTATAAACTTTGCAATGGTTGATTTACAACAGAGGACAACAATGAGTCATGAATCAGAGGCTGTTTTAATTGATTTTGCATACATCATAAACTGCAGGAAAGCTGATTAAATGGCTTGTAGAAAGCTTTATGAGTGATTTCCATTCCAGAGTTGTTTGATTCTTTATTAAGGGGCACAAAAATATACAAAAGTGCACAGCAGATTGTTCTTAAATTAAAAAAGAAAAGCAGTATTAGATGTCCTACAGCTGTCAGGGATCTTAAGAGTTGTCCTGGATGCAAGATAAGGGAACATTAAAAACTACAGAAACCCATTAATTCTGGCACAGAGAGTTTTGGCAGAGGGAATCTTAGATAGTACTTAAATTTATTTCAGTTGCCTGTCATTAAGATGTCCAGGCACACTGTATTCTTACAACTTTTTCTTCAATCTTTTTGCTTTCTCCTGGTTATTGCCTGTTTCATCTGTTCTCTGAACTCAGGACAGGTGTATGAGCCCAATGAAATCGAAGAAGGCTAAAGATACATATCTCAACTCAGATGAGGCTTTAATGGCAGTTGGCAGTTAATGGCAGTTAGCATCCATGACAGTTATAAGTTACAACAAAACCAAAATATAATCTGGATAATAATAATTTGCTTCAGCCTGTATTTTAATTGTTCTGGACGACACTGTTTAAGATGTAGTTGTTAAATCACAGAGCAAATGTCAGAATATGAAATTGGAAGGAACATCATGGGATATCATATCTTGTCTTCTCCCTCTTTGTGCAAAGCTTGTTTTTTAGAAATATTATCAAGCTACACCTTAAAAACATATATTTATTCTGCACAACTCATGTCAGAAGGCTGCCTTCAAATCATACTGTAAAAAATTAAAATTTTCTTGTCATTTCCAGCCTGAAATATGTTCTTGATCAATTTATTTCCAAATGTTGTAACATTATATTCTTTTTTTAGGATGTTTTCCAGAGAGATGGAGACTAGTAACACTGAGCTTTTTGTTTTGAATTGCTGGGGACTTTCAAGAATATCCAATGGGGGCAGGGGACTGTCTCACAGAGAGCAAACTCCTGCTCATCCTGTTAAAAAGTCAACAGCTTGCTGGAGGTGAGAGGCTGCTGCCACCAGAGCAGAGGAAGCTCAGCCCTTTTCACTATGTCTGATAGAAGCCTGTCAGCATGCCTGCATTAATCCTAACATAATGATTTTTGCCCACATGTCAGCAAGAAGGTATGTTAAAGCAATGTAAGAGGAGGCTGTGAGGTACTGGTGCAACAGCTTGGCTATGGGAAGGAGGAGATAGGGTTCAGAGGCATGAAGAGGTAAAAAGATTGCAGTAGGAGCCTCAGCGGATGTGATGTGAGGAAAAACTGAGGTATAGCAAGTGTAATGTTAGCAGGCACTGCAAAAAGGAAATGGAAGAAAACAAACCTACAGGAGATGGCATTTCAATAGCTCCTTTTCTCTTGGGGAAAATGTGCATCTTGAACAGTCTCCTGAGCTCACCTAATCAATACACAGCAACCATGTCTCTCCCTGGCTTTAATTTCTCCAGGCTCAATACAGTATGCTTTTGCCTTTTTTAATAATATAGCATGTTTGTCCTTTCACCATCATGCTACTTTTCTATTTATAGTACACTCCCATATGTTTTATAGCACAGCAGGGGAGGTGGCAAATTTCCCTCCTTTGGAGGTTGTGTGATATTGGTAACCTGGGGTGGGAGACAGAGCAGACTTAGATCAAACAGGACTACCTACATTTGAGATGCACAGTTGACAGCAGCCAAAAAAAAGAGGGAAAATTATGGATAACAAGGGCTTACCCACAAACATATTTTTGATTTGTACATGCACACAGCAAAGTAGCTTTGGGATGTGGGATAATTTTCCTGCTTAACTGAGGTCTGTGTGTCCTGGATATGTCAAAAAGTTCCCCTGCAGAGCACTTCTTTGAGGTCTAATTGTCATTCTTGTTTCCTGCTAATGAAGTAGAGCATATTTCCCCACTTCTGCCCCTCCTTCCTTTCAGTCTCAAAAGAGTTCCTTAGCAGTTCAGGCAGGAATTGGTCACGAGAGGTTAGAAGTGGGCACATCAAAGAAGTACCATAGTACCCCCTTGTCGATCTTAGTAGTAATGGTATCCTCAGCAGTTTAGTTCTATGTTAAAACTGTACAGTCACAATCAAGATATTTTTTTTTTGGTATTATGTCTTTACTTCTTATTCTAAGAACCAGATTTTGTTCCACAGCTATAACAGATATTTAAATTTAGACCTTATAGAAAATATTCAACATCAAGCATGTCAAAGTGCCTCAGCTAAAAAGACTGATGGATTCATCAATCGATCTATCTATCTTTAGATGTAGATTTCAGGTGATTCCTCTTAATAGACAGATGAAAATTTGTATTCAGTGTAGCTGAAATGAAAAGCATTACCTCCGCACACAGATCAAAAAGGGTTCCTTTTACAGTTTTATTTCTACAGTGAAAGAGATTAGCATTAATTCAGATTAATTTGAAATCAGCATTAGGAAGGCATAAAATATCTTTCCCTACAAGGATGACATAAAGCAAAGCTAACTTTTCATCTCAGCCGTTAGTTAAATAAAACAGTATCTTAAGGGCCATATTTGTAGCGAAATCTGTAAAGTAAATAAAAATACCCTAAAAAATTGAAAAGGTAGGAAATAATGAAGTCAGCCTTGAACAATGTAGACCCAAATAGTTCACCTGCTCCAACCATTTAAAATTCACTTGTTAGGTTTTACAGAAATGACTGTTAGCACAAATGAGGGGACCATGTCTGCAAGTTGTTACAGGTATGTTTTGTCTTGGGCCAGATCTCACAGAAAGGCAATTTATTGCTAATTTGAACTAAATCTGGTCATTTCATTTACTGATTCTTCTCCTGAACTCAAAAGGTCTGGTTTAGTTTGATTACACATATGAGACCAGTTATTCAAGGACATTGGGCTCAGACCTGAAAATGAAATTAAGCCTGCTGGACAGATTCTCACCAAAATAGATGCACACATATCTCTGGCAGTGCAGCCTCTTCCCAGTCCAGCAACATAAGGACACTTAAGGGAATATGGAATGTTCCGCACGGTGTGATTTAACAACACAATCTCCATTAGCTTTAATGAGAGCTGCACAATTAAGTCTTCATGCAACATGCTAAAAATTACTCTTCCAGTTTAGTGCATAAAATAATAGGTCCACTTTAAAATGTGAAAGGATCGCATAGGTGAATAATTTTTGGAAAATGCATATACCTTAGGTTGATTAGGCACTTAAGAAGAGGGGACAAGTTAAATACATGGTATGAATCTTGTTGAATTAGACACTAATAGAAAAACAGAAGGTACAAAATGTTTATAATTCTTCACTGTGAATCAGGTAAATAACCAGGCTGTCTGTATTTGAACAACCTACATAAAAGGGTGTCTAAGGCTTTAAGCATGCTTCCACCAATTAAATAGGCAGTACACAAACCTTAAGAAACATAAAAACTTTCTTAATGCACAACCAACAAGCTTCATAGTAAAACAAAAATAAGTGAACTACTCTTCTGCTAATTTTTTTACATATGTCCCATTAGAAACACCTTTACCAGAAGAAAGGTTCTGGCCTGTTCATTGGGGAACAAGTGTAGGTTATTTTGGGCAAGTTGTGGAGGGGGAGTGAATTCCCATATCGATATGTCATCAGTAAGAAACTCGTGAATAGCTCTCATATACCAGTGGAAAATAAAATCTTAAAGCAGCTTTTCAAGTCCCTTTGGAAGCCAAAGCAGACTGTGGATCACTAGCAATTTTGACTCAAAATAGGATATTCTGCTTTACAAATAAACTGTTATATTCTGTGGAACTCTTCATCTCCCAACTGAGTTTCAAGTACAAGGAGTAATCACTGCTATAGATGGGGATTTTTAGTGCAACTCAATACTATATGTAATTATATACCAGGCTCCAGTGCTTCACTAGGTGTATACTGGCAGTTAACAGCTTCCCACATATGTTGCATTGTTAGGCAAGATGTAGTTTTACATGTACAACCATATCTATGTACAACAAAGAGGCGTCACTGGTGCATTTATTCATGGCCAGAGTACAAATTTAACATTCACAAGCCTTTTCTTCTGAGAGTGTGTTTGGAGAACTACTCCAAATAGACATAGACTGCCCCTACATTTCAAGATTTAAAGGTGTTTTTTTTTTTTTTTACAATCTGAGCTTGTTCACTATCAAGAAATTTCTGAAAGAAAATTTAACACTTCTCCAGTGTTTCACTGTCCTACAAAGTTGGCCACACGTTATATGATTATACAAAAGGATGAAGTCCTGCCTGTTCCTCTCAAAAACAGAGCTGAATAGGGAAGTAGATAAATCAGAAAAGTTATGGGCTTAGATGTGATCATCATAATGAAAATACCTATACTGTCATCTTTGGTATTTCTTCCACAACACAAAGTCAATTTTGTCCTCTGCTCCTTCTCTTGACCATCACTCCTTACAGCCGTCTTATTTCACTGCTCTTCCACTCAGAAGCAAGCATCTTGTGAACCTGTAAGAAAAAAGTACATTTTTTTTTTCCCAGAGAGAATATGTTCAGAATGGCACTCTTTTACGTAATGCACAGTCAACAGTCTTGGTAATCTGAAAGTCAAGAGGTAAATACTCCTCCCTGGTGTATGAAGTGGGATGATTTACCACCTGGAACCTGAATGCCACCTGTTGCAATGGGGTTTGCTGGATGCCAGTACTGAGACGTCCCTTTCCCACAGTATCAGCTGGGACTTTTACACTTCAGCCTGCAAATGGCATTAAATGAGTCTGAGAAGTGATTAACAGGCACCAAATGCAGATGGTTTTACTTTATTCATGCTCTCCTGTGAGCTTCTTGAGCTGGAACACAGCAAGTAAAGATTGTCAATGTACATTTTCATGGTGAATCTCTCAGTTACAGTAGGATACAAGAAATGGGACCTGAGTTTTTCAGTCCTGTTTTTTCTCGAAGTACTCCAGTTTTTGCAGTACAGAACATCATTCTGAGTTGAGTCAAAGTGATGTTAAGTGGCCAAAAAGCAGAGAGCAAAGGTAAGCTTCAGGAAAGAGAAAGAAATAGTAACAACAAATGACTACAAAATAAAGAATGTGGCCCATGCCAACAGGGTCGCTGCAGATAACAGATGAGAACTGATAACAGAACCAGTATAAAAGATTTTCTCAGAATATTTTCTGGGCCAAATGCAAATAAGAAACAAATAAAGCTCGATGCCAAAAATGCACACTTGATCCATTTCAGAAGAAGATTTGGGATTCTGAGATCTCTGGAGATATACCTGCAATGGGAAAACTGATATACCAACTGGAATTAAAAGCAAGCAATTTAAATGACAAGAGCAGAGATAGGAAAGCTTTTTCTTAAATTTGTCTGATAATTTTTGCACTACAATTTAGAGTTCAGAAATGGGCTAATAACACCCTCTTATGCTCTGAAGCAGCCACTGCCAGGCTATATCATGGTCCTTGGAAACGGAGTCAATGGTCAGGTGAAAACTCATCTGCAGAACCTGAGCTGCCAACTGGGAGTGGCCACAAGTGTCATAAGATACTGGAAAAGGGATCTCTAGCAGGACAGTTCTGGAAGCAGAATTAAAAAGTACCATGCTAAAAGAGTGCCTGTGAGTATTACTTACAGTGGATCGCTCAGGACAGAGTTTAATGAAATACACATTTGGGAAAGAGAATGCTATCCTTTAAACATATCCCTGTAAGACATTAGTAAGACATTAGTCATGCCTCCCACTATTTATCATTGACATTCTCATAGTGATAATAAAAGACACAAAAGCCAAGTAGAAAATGCTAATAAGATGTAGTATAGGCCGTATTAACATCAGAACAATTTTAATTTGGGATTTTTTTTTTTAACATGAGAGCTGGTCCTTGGAACCACTTTCCAAGGACTGACTCACTGCTGTTGGATTTTCATGTCATGATTAAATGGCTGATGGATCAATTTCAGCTCAGTGGCAGAGCTGAAGTTTACATCCAGTGTTTTGTGTCTTTCCTCAGACTCATGATTTTAGAGAATCCTTTAAACCTGGTGATTTTGGGGTGGTATTAATTCTGAAAGGCACTGAGATATGACTAGTTCTTGAGTCATTATAAACCATGCTCATGAGACGAATTCTAAATTTATGTAGAAAATACAGGTCAAAAACCTCATCTTTAATCTAGTGCTTACCAAACTATTTGAATTAATCTTCCTTGAATGCAACAATACAGATATATTGGCCTTTTGTTCTGCATGCACTTTCACTACTTTATCCCCTGGTATCAAGCAGAGGACACAGTGCTCACAGCTACATCACATGCCCTACAACTATGCACTGAAATGGGATTAACCTTAATGATGAGATTTGGAACAAGCCGGTGTCCTAATATGTCTTCTCCAACCCTGTTAGAATTTGGAACAGAAGCCACAATACAGAAACAAACAGAAGCAAAATGCTGGTGGTATCTACATTTTACTGGCAGACTATTACCACTCACGTATCTGGAATAAACAGTCATGTTCTCTGGCAATACTTTCCCAAATGTTTCATTATTTTTGCCAACACCATGTGGTGCAAGGACAATGATTCTCTGCACCCAACCATACATGCACACACACGCCTATACACATACATGCCCTCCTGAAAGGTTGTGTTCTCTTGCCCACCTCCATTACGTGGAGTGAACATCAGTGTGACCTAGCAGTGTAGGCACTTGCACCTGAGCCGAGGTCACCAGAGTCAGTCATTCCAGTGAAGTCGGCAGTGAAGATGCGCAGTGAATTACCTACTGTGATCCTACCATCAGCATGAATGCCCCCCTGTGATGATCTGACATTGCAACTAAAATAGGTTCTCTAAAAAAATCCTTACTGTTTTTTTCTTTCAGACAGGCTTTCTATTTCCAGTTCCATGCTGTGGTGCTCATACCACAGATT
The DNA here is from genome assembly GCA_013398815.1 of Ibidorhyncha struthersii. Taxonomy (NCBI): domain Eukaryota; kingdom Metazoa; phylum Chordata; class Aves; order Charadriiformes; family Charadriidae; genus Ibidorhyncha; species Ibidorhyncha struthersii. Next base: position 4,156 of record VZSZ01010707.1, on the reverse strand, counting down.
TGTGTAAAGACTTGTTTGTAAGGATGCATATTATACAAAGGAGACCCTGGTCAGTAATCTGTTTTTCCCAGTGAAGTCACCCTCATTGTATTCAAATGGCTCTGATCTGGCCGCAAATCTATTATAAAACAGTGAATGTTATCTATTTCTTTAATAAGTGAAGCATTTATAATGATTTCCACAGAACATTTTTCTTAATCTTTTATCACATTCTCCTTAGCAAGTAATTCTCTGGGGCCATTTCTCAGCTGTAGAAAGAATCTATCTCACATTGCATGTAGGGTTATTAAAAGCATTACTTTTGGTAGACACTGGCATATCGATGTCCTAAAGGCTCCTCCTCAGCACATCTTCTAGATGCTAGATGCTCAATTCATGTACAACGTCTGTCTTTCATACAGCAAAAACATGTTTTAGGCCATAATTTCATGCTGACTGCTGCTTCTGCCACATTATCTCTGATCCTATCAAAGTTACCTATCTCTTTTCCAAGTGGGGAAAAGGTCTTTTGAAAAGTTCTCAGGTTGAAGCACCAAATTGTCACGGAAGTTTGCATTTCCAGTTTTGTTCATATAACAGTTCACAGTGGAATTTCCTTCATATTTTCCAGGTTAGGCTAAGTAAAGCTGATGCTTATTAACATGAAGGTGTGACGGTACTTCCCCTCCCTCCTCCACCCCGTCCTGACCTTGTCCCGTAACTCTGCTCAAGCGATAACCACCAGTGGTGGTTGTGATGGATGTGTCCGGTCATGATGGATGTATCCAGCTCAAAGTGGATTCAGGGGAGACAGGTAACAACACTACAGCTAGGGGCTAATTATAGCAATGCGCCCACCTAACCGCACTGCTGGTCAATGTCCGACTCAAGCTAAATTTGGAAGAAACTCGCATCTGCAGCTGGTATGTAAATATGGCTAAGAGTAAATCATCTTCCCCCTATAAATAGTGAACAGCCTTTTGAGCTCTCCTGCACAGCAGCAGGCTGCATGCCAGGTTCTCCCCTTTGGTAGGGACATGTCTCAAGGTTACTCTTCAAGGTTGAGAGATTCCTTGCCACAACAGATTCTCGGTAAATGATTAATAGCATGCTAAATTTTGAAATCTTAGCTAAGTGATATAAAGGATTGATTGTGCATATGTAATCCTTTGGACATAAACTGCTGACCAAGTCTGAGTCTAGGATTTGATCCAGCCGCACCTTGACTCCTCTCTGAGGAGTCTAGAAACCAAGGGGATCCTTTCTTAACCTTGATTCAACAGGTTAGTCTCCCCAATGCATCTGTCTGAGCCTATCCTCTATGCAGTAAATAATCAAGCACACCTTGCCATCAAATCTTGTTAAACCAGTGTTGCATTTAGCATTGAACTTTATGAACTCAGTGTTTTATATCAATAAAGTATATTGTTGCTTCTCTCATATGAGTGAAGTGCACCACTCTTTCCACGACAGAGGGATTGACAACAGTATGCAGAGAAAAGCACTGTAAGTCAGATCCTGTACAATTTTCCATTTGGGCCCTTAGTCTTGAGTTGCACTAACTGCTTTTATCCCATTACCCTGGCTTTTGGCTTGTCCTAAAGAGATATTTGCAAACGTGCTAGAAAATCTATGCCCATTAATGATTAAGGGAAGCAAACACTCCACCAAATCTGCTTTAAATTTAGCCTGACTGGGTACTAGTAAGCTGCAAAGGGAAGCTTCTTGCTGATAGGCACTCATCTGACCAGCTGATGGTTATATTGTGGTTTCTGGATTAACTTTTCTGGGTGAACTAATCTGAAAATTTAGATGTCAGGTAATTGGAATAAATTGAAAGAGAAACAGGCCAAAGTTAATGAGAAAAGTGTAAGATAGTACAAACTTACTTTTCTCAGAAAGTCTTTGAAAGAAATATGTTACTGCTGTCAAAGTAAACAGCTATAAACAACAATCAGAAAAATAGACTAAAAGTAAATCTGGAATGACATACATGAAAATATAATTTTACGCGCTCTTGTTGACAAATCTGTTGATGTCAATAGAATCATAGAATTCATAGAATCATAGAATTGTCTAGGTTGGAAGAGACCCTTGGGATCATCAAGTCCAACCATCTACCCTACTCTACAAATACTACAGCTTTTCGTCTGAAGTTAGTGATAATCTGCTGGTATAGAAACCACAGAGATTATTGACAATAATATTTTGTTTGTAGATAGGTATGCTGCTCTGAAGAAGCCCACTGATAATAAAAGTTTATCCCTCACAGAAAGGAATATTTTCTACTAGCAATATTATACATTTTTGAAAAGGTCATTAGTGTAAGAGATGATTTAACAGAACATGATCTTCTTATTTTATAAGAATTAATAAAATATCTATTATCTATATTCCGAGAACAACATTTTGCAACCAGACAGTTTTCCAGACAAGGGGACTCTATCATTATGATCATCTATTAGGAGCAAATACTTCAGCTTCCCGGCTTTCAAAGTTTCAGCATATTTTCCTTCTCTGACTTCTCTGTTCATTCTTGCCAGACATAGTGATTAACCTGTCTGTTTTATGCTGGTGATGAAGCCCTTGTAAAGCTGCAATGCTGGACTCAGCTTCCAGAGACTGGAAAGAGCTTGTAGGAAGAAGAATAAAAATCATCCCAAGATATAAAGCAGAGTAATCAAAGACCCAGAAGGAAGAACTCCACTGACCAACAAACGAAGCCATGATTTTAGACCAAGACATGCAGGGGCAAAGGGACACCTGCCAAATGTGAGGCTGACGTAGATCTTGAGAAGGAAGTTAAAATAGGTACCAAAAGTTTTGTCGCCTTCATAAATTAAAGGAGAACAAAATGGCGTAGTGGAGCTACAGCAAGGGTGAGATTCAAGTTTAAAACAGTCTAGATATGGTCCCAAGACAAAATATGTATTTTGCATGAGTTTTCAACAATTACAGCAGTCCTGTGATGACAAAGTAGGTTGATAAATGTAAATGAGTGTGTGGCATTGGATTTTATCTCCTCTGAGAGGGAAGCAAAACTTAAAGAAGACACTGCATTTGAGAGCTTTGGATTTTAGAAGAGCTGATACCTGAATCACAGGCACAGAAAAAAATATTTAAGTGTTTAAAAAACTCCTAGTGAGCAGAGTCTAACACTGTTTAATTGCAAAATGGCAAATAAAATAGCTATATTTTAGAATAGGAACAGAATGACAGGAAGAGACCAATATAACTATTATTTAATTAGCCTGATCTCAACAGCATGCAAAACATTAGCACGTAATGAGAAGAAAAGTGGCTAAAGATATGCAAAATAACATAAAATATATGTGGGCTGGTCAAAGGTAGACTCTGTCAGTATTCATCTTCCAAAAGAAAATGAAAGCTTTTTCACAGAAAAGCAATCTCTCTGTGAATTTCAGTAAGCATCTGATATAGAATCATAGATTGGAAAAGACCTTTCAGAATGTTGAGTCCAACCATAAACCTTTCAGAACGTTGAGTCCAACCATAAACCTAACACTGCCAAGTCCGCCACTGAACCATGGCCCTAAGTGCCACATCTACACATCTTTTAAGTACCTCTAGGGTTGGCGACTCAACCACTTCCTGGGGCAGCTTGTTCCAGAGTTTGACCACCCTTTCATTGAAGAAGTTTTTCCTACTATCCTATCTAAACCTCCCCTGGCACAACTTGAGGCATTTCTTCTTGTCTTATCGCCTGTTACTTGGGAGAAGAGACCAACCCTCGTCTCGCTACAACCTCCTTTCAGATAGTTGTAGAGAGTGTTAAGGTCTCCCCTCAATGTCCTTTCCTCCAGGCTAAACAACCCCAATTCCCTCAGCTGCACCTCATAAGACTTGTGCTCTAGACCCCTCACCAGCTTTGTTGCCCTTCTCTGTCACACTCCAGCACCTGTATGTCTGTTTTCTTGTGAGGGGCCCAAAACTGAACACAGTATTCGAGGTGGGGCCTCATCAGTGCCAGGTCCAGGGGGACAATCACTTCACTAGTGCTGTTGGTCACGCTTTTTCTGGCCACACTATAGCCAGGATGCTATTGGTCTTTTTGGCCACCTGAGCATACTGCTGGCTCATCTTCAGCTGGCTGTTGATTTACATCCCCAGGACAATTTCCACCAGGCAACTTTCCAGCCACTCTTCCCCAAGCCTG
>VZSZ01010706.1:95778-198510 GCA_013398815.1 Ibidorhyncha struthersii | reverse complement strand
CAGGGAGGAAGTTTCCTCTTCGGTGCGGGATGCGTAAGGAGGAGAGTCTTGGAGAGTCTGCGTTTTTGGGGCGGGGGTGGTGCAGGAGGGTGAAAGGGAGCCGGGGCGGTGATAGTAAAAATGAACTCCTTTCCTGTTCTTTGGCTGAAGCGGAGGGAAGGCTCCTTCGGATCGTGCAGGCAACTTTACAAGGCCGCTGGACCCCAGGAATTAAGAATCTGAGAGCCACCTTTTCTTTTTACTTTTTTTCCCCCCACGTGCTAGTTTAAAATAATTGGAATGTTTCCTTGCTGTTTTATTTAAACCTTTTATCATTCCCGTCAGGAATGATCACTCCTTTCCCCGACGTGGTACGCACCATTGGCAAAGTGGTAGAAAAATAATAATAGCGATACTTATATGCACACACAGAAATGCAGGGGCAGTGTCAAAGTGTGCAAGTGCATGATTGATGCAACAGTTTAGTACTGGAAATTAGATGATTTAGCACCAGAATTCAGTCACAGTTCTAATTAAAATATATTTAAACATCAAACTTCCATAATTAAATTCAACACTACAGTTGAGACATTGTTCTGATATGACAAGAAATAGCAACAGTCATTGGAGCTGACCTAAATTAACGTTTCCAACTTGCTAGTGTTATTATTAGAAGCAACCTTAAAGAAGACTCCTAATGCGTTCATGGAAGGCTTTTGGAGCTGTTTTAATAGGCAAAGTTAGCTCATGTGTTGTTAACTGCAGCATGTTCGTACAGGCTGTCTGAGATTTCTCTGTCAAAAGCTCAGGTATAACAACCCACTTGAATATATTACTCGCTGTAGTCTGACATTTTAAAAGATTTTAAAGAAAGAAGTGACAATATGATGCCAGTATTTACAGTATCACGCATTCCAGCATAATTTCTGTGGAAATTAAGGTGACAGCTAGAGTACACAAATAAAACAGGAATTCATTATGATGTTTTAGATCTTCCTGAGTACTGGTAAATTAATAATGGACAATGGAGATGTTTTGAATAAAGATTTATGGAAGATGTGTCCTTATAAAGTGCTGTTTTGTCAGTCAGCAGATCTAAGTTATCTTCAGGCAAAAAAAAAAAATGCTTCTTGAAGTATAATGCAGTATACCATACTTGATTAGGGCATAAGGAGTGATGCAAGCAAGCATAGTCAAGCTATGTATTAAGTGAGAAGAATTCAAAGCTGGTGTCCTGAAGAGTTAAAGTGAATCACCCCTTAACAGATGGTCTAATAACATGGATATCAAGTTCCTATCAGATCTTTTTTAAGATCTTCAGGACTTTCTCTGATCCCACTCCTTTGAAGGCAGCATGTACAGTGATGGGCCAGTAACCAGGTCAGTTAATTAATGTAAATGAAAGGGGGTATCTCCGTTATCATTTCAGTATCATTTTATTATCCTGGATCTCAGGATGGCACCTCAGGATGGGTTTGGTACCTCAGAATGATATAACTGGTGGCAACTAGTCTTTGATGTTTACAGATGGCTTTTTAATGCTCTTCATTGGTTATTATGTATCTCTATAACTAATTATCTGAACTTTCAAGTTCTTAAGATGGGCTCGCTTTTAGGAAGCATTTTTTTTTTAAGAAAAGAAATGTAATTTCAGAATCATCTGAAATTTTAGAATATGAAAAGGCGGTTAGTTCTTTTCTGAAACAGTTGTTGTCATCCTTTTCATTAAACAAAAAAGGTATCATTTATTTAAAGCCTTAAAACTGTGAATATTTTTAATGGATAACTGCCACTAGATCCTCTGATTTTAGGCTATGGAATCTGCTAGCTTGGCAGGAAGTGTCACAGTAGGACTAAAGAAAACCCCTGTATCCTTCAAAGAGCAGGAAAACAGGGGATGTTGAAGGCAATTCTCAGGTAAGTTTCAGTGTGTGTTGAAACCTGATGTTTTCCAGTGCCTAGTACTGTTGTGATATAAATTGCCATTAATTTTTTCCCAAGGCACTCTTTGGGTTTTCTTAACCAACTAGAGCATTAATGAGCATTCATGCTTCAGTCAATTCCCCTGGTCCGTCTCTCACTTAATCTTTGCCTTCTTTACATTCTCGGCTTCCATGTATCTGAATGCCAGTAAAATATCTCTCTGAGTGACACACGTACCTTAGTCTCAATGCACAGTGGAGAAACAAACCAATTAGTGTAGCAGGCTTATCTGTAGTGGTGATTTTAGCAATTTTTTAGTGAAGAAAAAACCCCACAAATAACATTTCTCCGATCGTGGTTTGTATAGTTTTGCATTTATCTGTTTCTCATCTGGACCAAACTGCTGGGTTTGGCCACTTTCTGGTCTACCACTGTCCCATCCATTTTTTTTAAGGGAGCATTGCTTCTGTTACTGAAACGGTAGTATTACCATGGTTTGGTCATGGGGGTTTTCATTGTTTTAAATGGGATAAACATTGCTGCTGGTCATATCATGATGCACATTCAAGGTATGGCAGTTGCCCCGGGTAACTTTCAACAAGCTGCAGAGTACTTGCTGGGCTGTGGATGTCAGCCTGATAATCCCAACCTTAGGCTTTGCCTGCGTGCACCTGTCGTAAAAAGGCCTGTAAGCGAGGCAAGCAGGAATACCAAAGGAGGAAATGCCAGAGAGTAAGTACAAAGTTTTGTGAAATGATTGGCTTACTTCTATAGTCTATTTATGTCCCTTGAGATCAAAAGTTTGACTTTGATCCCACAAGGCTGTGGTCCCACATGTAGGGTGGCTCCTTGAAGGATCTATGTGCGCCTTGAGAATTACCAGTCCTCCCCCTGAAAGAAACAAACAGGCATTTCAGCACACCTTGTTCAGAACGACAATTCCAGAGAGTGTCTTTCATAAAAGGAAACAATGGCAATTTATAAGGACAGTGCTGCAGATAAAGCAAAACCAAATACACATCGAAACTTACTTGAAAACAAACTTCAAAAGCTACTGCTTTGTCTCGTCTTTCCTTTGAACACGCTGAGGGCTTCTTTTCCTCGTATTTCGTGTCTCTGACATCCAACACAGGCCTCAGTGAGAACATCTGGAGAAGTACTGCTGGGACCTGGGTACCAGTACCTTATTTTCAAAACTGGCTGAAGCCCTTAGGTTTAGGCCAGCTAAGGGGCTGCAGGGCAACGAAACACACATTTCCGTCTCAGTACCTGCATCTTTGTGCTTTGTGTCTAATGTGAGATTAAGCCCAAATAAGGAATACAAGCTCTTCTGCAGCACTTAAAGTTAGGCACAACTTAAGGAACCTTAAGAAACCAGATAAGCAGAAAACCACCTGAATTGCCAAGGTGAACTACAAGGGAGAGGAGAAGGAGTAGACAGGTAGGTGGTAGGCTTGGCCTGTGCTTGTGGGGATGTTGGTGGGTACAGGACGAGGCAGGAATTAGGCAGCAGTTTTTGTGAATTTAAAGTAAAGCGAGCCTGTCTTCAAGATGATGTAAAGAAGCAGATCAGTGCTTTTTGCTCTGCCCGCTCTGTCCTTGGCAATGCGACACCAGGGATACCGGGCTGTTCCCGGGATTATGGTTACGTGACATCCATGCTACCATCGGACGCCTGTTCTCAGGCAGCTCGAGCTGTTGGTCAGATCCCATTTGCTTGTGCAGGAAAGGGCATCAGGGCCCTGCGTGGAAGTACCCAGCTAGTTTTTTTCTGCTTAGCATCACTGTTGCAAGGACAGAGACTAGATGGAGACTTAGGACCTATCCGTATGGCAGGTAAAACATGTGCTGCCAAGGCACTGTAAGCATCAGGGCCATTTGAGGTTCACCCTGGCAATCCCAGTGTCTTCTCCTGGACTTACTTATTCTGCCTTGTCTTAAGATTCAGAGGCTACAGTCTTTTACAATTCAGTAGGAATTGGGCACCAAATACTTTGTGACCACTGAATCTACAATACTTTGGAGAATGAGACTCAGGTGCAATTGAAGATCACAGCTGTCACGTCATTTTAAGTATTGGCTGCTTTAGCCATTTTGTTTATTTTATTGATTTTTTTAGAATAAAACAGAGTACATTAATTCTTTTTTTTCAAATTATTCAAGTACATTTTGAAAACTTTTTTTTTAATTTATTTTATTTTATTGAAGAGTAGAGGAGAAAGCTTCAGTGCTTTCACTCACTGGAGCTGTATAATGGTTTAAGGGGGCACAAGACTTCTAGACGCTTTCCCTGTTGCTGCTGTTAAGCAATGAAATGTTAAGCACAAAATTTGAAATAATTGCAAGAAAAGTGTGCATGCCTTGTATTCCTGTATTTTTATCCCTGGATGCCTTACTTCATATTTGCAAACGGTGTTTTGGGAGGGTCTGATGCAACCTCTAGAATTATTTCAGATATTCTATTTCCATGAGCTTCCATAGATCTTCATATTTATCTTCCCTGTATCACTGAAAGGAATATGCAGTTTTAATCAGAGGAGCTAATGATGAATTTACGGGGGGTTTATTGTGGTTACAAAGTGTCCCATGCATCTCTGTCACGTGATGTTATGACTTAGGGGGTCTGCCATCTGTTTACTTCAAAGTGGAACTAAGCATAAATATATATGTAAAGAGCCTTACATTTGAGGAAATGACTTTATTTTACTAGATATCTTTTTGGTCCTTTATAAGTTTGGGTTTTGCTCTGGATTAATTTTTGTCTTCATACATGCTGGCTACTACATAGAAGCACAAACCCATAAAAACATGCCAAATGTGGTTTGTGCTCGGGGACATTTAGGAATCTCTGCTGCACTTAAAAAAAAAAAAAATTGCCCTTAGACACCAAAAATGTACTGTGATTTACCTTTACTACATTAAAGGATACGCAAATGGTATACGTTCCGAAATGCCACAGTCTCTGCAAAAACATGTTGCGATATGTATTTGTCAGATATATAGAACTACAGGTATTTTTTGCAGGATTCACAAATGGCACACAAACACAGGGATCAAACATTACAGTCCACATATTGTGTTCTTTGCTTGCAAATGCATATGTGCAATGCTATTTTAGAAGCTGCTTTTATTAGGAGAGTATTACCAATTTCTTAAACTGTGCTGTTGCCATTACTATGAAAGCTTGTNCGCCCCAATACAACATTATAACGTACCATATATATAAAATATAAAAAGAAACCAAACACATGCATGGATGTGGAGACGTACAGAATTAGGAGCCAAATACTAATTACCTGGGCAAGAAGTATGCATGGTCTATAACCACACATCCAGGATCGTGCACAGGCACTCAATGCAGCCAGAACTGTCTATCTCAATATGCGCTTATATCTTTGTTTCCACATAATCTGCTTTCCTTTCCTACATACACATAAACGGATGGCATAAGGTGAAAGAAAAGCTCTTGTGAAAGGCACTGGATGAATCAGGGATCTGTTAGAGAAGCCCAGCATGCTCCCTGTGGGAAAATAGTTCTTCCCAGGGTGGGTCTGCCTGCCAGCTGGGGAACTGCAGAGAGTACGTGCCTCCTGTGCAGAAGGAAAAATGTTTGTATTTTCTTTCCTTCAACATAGCTCTGTTTTGAGTAATGGTTTATACAAAATGCTGTCCTATGTTTCCTGTGAAATAACTGATAGATGTTAAGTGTCTTTATGTAGAAGCAGAGGTAGAGATTGAACACCGGTCCGAAGTCACCCAATATCTTAGCTATAACTCAGTTGATTTCAGTAGATTAACGCTTGTCTATGTTACAGCTGAAGTTAAGTCCTTTGAGGCATACACCAGGTGTGTATACTAATGTACAAGTCAAAAGAAATGGGTCTTAGAAATCAAAAAAAAATACAAACTGATGTTACATCCAGTTTCTGTATAAATAAATAATAATAAATAAACCAAAGTGGCATTAGAGCAGTGGTTACACAGTTTTGGTCTGTTGACCGTGGCCAACCCTCAGTATTAATCATGGGCCAGCAAGCACCTGCCATTCAGCTTCAAATTGCAAATGCACTAAGGGCAGTTTGGTTCTGCAGTGGCATTGCAATGTCCTCCTTTTGCGATGGGTTCTGCAGGCTGCCACTTTGTAAACAGTGCCCTGTTGAAGGAGCTGCATACTTCTTTATCCTGAGATACGGCATATCCCTCCTCAGTGCTGGGACGCCTGACAGCTTGGCTAAGTCTCTAGCCATCAGGACAGGAGGACATCTAGGTTCACAGCCTGCGCGCCCACCTCAGCTGCAGTTCGTTCTTTCAGTGAGTCCTACCTGGGTCGCTTGTACGCAGTGCTCCTTCCAGCTGTGCCAGGGGAGCGGGCTCAGGTGGGTAAGCTGCCAAGGGTCACATTTCTTTTCCAGCTGGTGTTTGTGGAGATTGAGGTGCTTCCTTGGCAGTTCTTTCACTGGAGCTTTGCTTGACTTGCAGCCCAACCTACCTCCGGGATGGATTTTATTTTCTAAATAACGTGTTCCAGTTCAGTCAGAAGTCATGGCTGTCATGCAGAAATCTTGTCACAAAATTCTTTGGCCTTTTGCAAATATTAGACTACATTATATAATAGTTATTCTATTTTCATACTCTATGAATCTGTACATACATACATCATTGTGCTTCTTGAGAAGGTAGTGGAAGCTGCTTTTTTTCTGTTATATCTTCCATTTGTAATTGCATCTTGCACTTAATTGTTACTGACTTAATACTAATGACAAGCAAAGTATATTTGATTGAAGATAAAGCCCAGTAAAAGCAACTGAGAATAAGGCAATTTGGAATGCTTGCAAACATTTTTTTTTTAAGTTGTTATTCTTATTAGGTTAGTTTGCCCTATTTTTAGTTTACATCCACCTCCCTGGGTCAGAAGAACTGTGGGAGAACAGGCTAGATTTTCTTTTGATACATGTGTTAATATTGGAACTGTTTGTGAAAAGTTTACCTGAAGGCACTCACCAGTAACATTCAATTACAACTTAATTGCTTATAAATTTACTTTTTTGGGTCAAGGTTACTGAAGGTAATACATGAGACAACATGATTTTCATTTTTCACAATGTTGACTCCCTGAACCTCTAAGAGAAGACCTTGGTAGTCCTTAGCATAGTCTTTCCACTTGCAAAGTGCATTCATACTTCAGAAACTCAGCATGTATTTTTAGTTCCTTCTCAAGAGTTTTGGTAGTGTTTTTCTCTTAAAACTGGTCTCAGTGTTTCCTGCTCTGTAATTATTGTTTGTCAACATCAGGAGCAGGTTCCCAAAATAATCTTTCCTCATATGAGTAGATCTTACCCTGTGATTTGTTCCAGTGAAATCAGTTATCTGTCTTAAATACTGCCTCTGAGATAAAAGAAGATTACAGCATCAGACCTCCCACAGAATTTGCCTGCCGGCTTAATTGTTTTATAAGCACAGGCCCAGCCTGCTCTACCAAGTTTTACCTCGGTAGCTGTACTGGTTCAAGATCTGAAATTTTCTTGGACCTTTGTTGATGGCAAAATCTTAGATGACAATACAACTGTTCTCTCTACCAAGAGAACAATGTTTTTGTCTATGACATGTGGTGAAGGAGGTAATGTAGCTGCACAAATATAGAAAAACTAAAAACGAGTAGCTCGTTCCATTAGCACATGTTGCATGCAGTTACCCTGCAGGCAGAGTTATAATAGCAAATGCATGATGGCGTAGATGGGTCTACATTTGCCCATTTTCAAAAATATTTCTGTCATCCTTGCTGTTGTGTATTAAAAAAACCCGAAACAAAAAAACCCAGAAAACAAACAATAACACAACTCATTATTTCCTATTACAGGCTGTAAACAAAAGAGAGGGTGTGGAGGTGCTCATGCTTTTGACCTGTTATTTCAGTGGCGTCACTCCTGTTCCTCTGCAAATCACTGACCACTTTCCTTTTAATCCATCAGAAACATAAGTTATGAATGTTTATCTGGTGACTAGCAGCTGAGTTAAATGGCTACAGCAGCCTAAGAGAGTATGAAGAATGATAATAAAAAGGCAGCATCAAGATACACCTGAAAAGAAGCTGCTTCTAGCTGTCATGTAGGGTTTCTTTGTAAAGTATCCTGGCCACAGAACCAGCTCAGGGCTGCCTGCCACACTGTACTCTCCTGTCTGGGCTACTGTCACATTAAATATAGTTGCGGGTTACTAAGATGTTACTGGGTGCAAACGGAGCTGTGAGGCATTTGCTAAGAAGCCCTCCCTTTACCAACCTTCCATCTTTTAATTTCCTGAAGTTTATTGAGCATCATTCAGTTATTTTGCAAATTTGTGAGCATGCAAGTAAGACACTGTTTAAACTTATCATAAAATGAGTTGCTTCTGATATGCTAGAGTTCTTGGATATGATGTTTTCACGTACGTTCATTTTTTAGGAAGTGAATTTAATTATAATTGACTGCAGCGTCTTCATTCCCAGGGAATAAGACTTGCATTGTAAGAGTTTTATAACATCTTCTGAAGTAAATATCACTAACAAGTCCTAATATTACAATGACTTATCCATTTATGACATGTAATAGGCTTTCTCTAGACACCACATATTAATAATACAGTAACGATGCGGCATTGGACTGCTTAAATGAAAGTAAGGTCTCCCTGCTGGCACCAGCTGCTTATGTCATCAAAGATAAGTGCAAAGTGTGAGCACCATGCGAATAATTTTCTATTCCTATCTATTAAAGCTCTAGAAATTCGAAGAGTTATCAGTTTGAACAGTGTATAAACCACCTTGCAGTTAACAGGGAAGGGCAACAAAAATAATCATAGTTGTGGACCAGCTTCCATACAAGGAACAAATAAATGGGGTAAAGCTCTTCAGCCTGGAAAACGTGACTGAGGAGAGGAAAGAGAGAGGCGGGGAATAGGTGACTACGGATGAATTTGCTGATGCTTCCAGTACAAGAATATAAAATAATACAAAGAAGAGGCAGGTGCTGAACAAACAGAGATAATTTATCACTGAACTCATGCTTAGGCTATAGAGCACGCTGCTATAGGGTGATGCAGATCTCGGAAGCTTACCTTTGTCCAAAATATGAGGCTAATTTGACTTGCTTGAGTAATCACAAAATGTAAATGCCTAGAAAATAATGAAGGCACAGTTGAAGGGAAAAATCGGTCAGCGAAAGACAGAAGTACATTTGCATGAAGTCTTTGTCTAACCATCTGATTATTGGTAAAACTGTAGTGAACTTCTAAAAGTACTTTAATGGATTAACCAAAATGAAAAAGCTGCTATATAAACAAGTTGCTCTCTTCTCCCAGTTCTAGTTGTTACTGACAAGAAACTGGAAAGAATACAAGTAATTATATACAAACTGGAAGAGGTCTGATAAAATATTTCAAGAAATTATTAAAAACCAGAAATAATTTATCTTATGCTCTTATATACCAAATGGTATCATAAACCAAATGGTGTCATCTTATTTTACTCACAAGATGTTTTTGTTAAACTCTGCAACTTTTTTTCTAGACTAAAGAAAATGAAATAATATTGGATACTAATTGGGAAGCTATTGCTGTATTTCGCTTCATCTGTCAGCGCAGAGTGTTTATGCATTTCTCTACGTGGCTTCTCTGATAGGATATTGCTGATTTTAATCTATTATATTTAACGTATTTTCATATCCAGTGACTGAGAGGTCACAGAGTAACGGGAATATTGACAAGTCTGGTTCTAAGCCCTTGGCTGTAAAGCGAGCTTTAATGATGAGCGTTTACAAAAAGCTGGACCGATGGGAAGCTAATAAAGGTGGCTTTCCATGGAGCTGAGACCAAAAGAAAAATCTTGGTGTTGCAAAGGCGTTTACATGGATAAAAAGCACAACTGTGTTTGCCTAGGGGGAACAAAAAACCATCTTGCTGCAAACCAGGCCTATTTTCTTCAAATAATCTCCAAGGAAACAGCCTCTGCCAAGCTAGGATCTGATTACCAGTTGCAGGCCTCAGACCATAGCCATTATTGTTTTAACATCTTTGCCTTCCTCTTTATCCCAGCGGGAGGCAGGCTGTATGGGCTGCCACGTAACTTGACCTTGCTTGGAGATAAAACGACAGGTTAGCACACAGCAGTTGCAAAGCCAGAAGCAAAAAGACAGTATTCAGAAAATAAAGGAAGAAGCTGGCACGGTATGATTATGTGTAATGCTCTACGCTGTGCGGCGTGGGTGGCCTGATGAACAGTGCCCATCCACCAAACCCAGACAGAAACTTGGATTTGGTCATAGTTTCTCCATTTTTAACCTTCTCTGTGCAGAGAAGCTGTGATTTTCATCACTAAGATGTTTGTGTTACCTCAGATGATTTCCTGCAACCTTGGAGATTAAGAAAAAAAGGAAAGAAAAATGGAAGGAGAAAAAAAGAAATCTACATAAAATTTTAGTGCTTTTGGCAAACAAAATGAATAGTAAATCAGCAGAAAGAGTTGGATATGAACCTTAGAGCTCACTTTCAGTCTTTGCTGCTGTTTTACTACTGTCCTCTGAGCTTTCCATGCAACAAGCTAGTGAGCCCAGAGGTTGGCAGCAATTGGGCATGACATGTCTTAAAGTGTCTCAGGGAAGCCAAAGAAAACAAGTGCTCAGTAATTAAATGTTCAGCATCCAAAAGCTGAAAAAAAGTGTAAAGGGGAAAAGAGATTCTGCTACGATCAACCATAGGTGCTCAAACTGATACAACTGTGCATCACGCAAATGGTCACTGTCAAAACCAAACGAAGCCACAGCTTCAAGGCCATGAGGTCCCAGCTAAATCACAGTGGATGCAAAGTAAGTGATATATTCAGCTTGTCTCAGCCACCACCTCATCTCACAAAACCAAAGCAACCCAAAAGCAACCCAGGGCCACAAAGATGATCAGAGGGCTGGAGCACCTCTCCTATGAGGACAGGCTGAGAGACTTGGGGTTGTTCAGCCTGGAGAAGAGAGGCTGCTGGGGAGACCTTATAGTGGCCTTCCATTATCTGAAGGGGGCCTACAAGAAGGCTGGAGAGGGACTTTTTAAAAGGGCATGTAGTGATAGGACGAGGGGTAATGGCTTCAAAGTGGAAGAGGGTAGATTTAGGCTAGATATCAGGCAGAAATTTTTCCCTATGAGGGTGGTGAGACACTGGCACAGGTTGCCCAGAGAAGTTGTGGATGCCCCATCCCTGGAGGTGTTCAAGGCCAGGCTGGATGGGGCTCTGAGCAACCTGGTCTGGTGGGAGGTGTCCCTGCCCATGGCATGGGGGTTGGAACTAGATGATCTTCAAGGTCCCCTCCAACCTAAACCATTCTATAATTCTAAAACTCAGCTTATGGTATTTTGCTGTCTCTATGATTTCATGAAGATTTCAAGCCAAGAGCAGTAGAACCGTGTTTTTTCATATCAGACCGTATGGCAGATAATAAATATCTGAGATTCTGATTGCTGATAACTTCCTACATAGGCATGGGTAGAAAATGTAATTTCTGTAATCAGATTTCCTGGTGGATAATACCACATCATTCTTCATACATCCTCACTCTCTCTTGTATCTTTAGGTTATAAGCACTTTAGAGCAAGTACCGTCGTGGTGCTCTGACCACAGTTAGAGCATTTTAGTACCATTACAGTATGTGTCAGACCAGAGAAAGGAGCTGCAGCTCAGTTAACTCTAGTTTGGTGGGGCTTCTGGTTGCAGTTTTGGCTTTATTTTGAATGGCTTCTCAAATTTATAAAAGGTTCTGATTAAAAACACAACAAAACAACCTGTAGTCCCAGTCATCTGTACTGATGTCTTGTCAGTGGGAGGAATTCATGCTTGTGAGGAAGTGGCCCATTTGCAGCTTTCTAAATCCCAATTAGTTTTCCCAGCTATTATTTACACATAACAAAATGCATTTTGCATCTTAGGCCTTTGGACTCATTGCGACCAAACCAAGGATTAAGATGCTTGGTCCATCAAACCTGTCTTCGACCTTGGCAAACGGAAAAATTATGTATCTGCACCAACTTCAGAATGCTTGAGCTTCTCAACAGACTCAAAGAATTAAGTTGCATGATGCGTTTGGAAAGCTTTATTTTCCTCATCATTTTACCTTGTGTGAATTGTGTACGCTCAGGGATGACCAAAAAGCAAAAATCCCCAGGGAACAAACCAGCATTAAGCCTGGTTACAGCATCGTGCTACAGTTAAATGGTTCTTTTTTAACTACTTGATGGAAGAAACAAATTGAATTTCTTTGTGTTTTTTTCCCCTTCCAGACTCTGACGGCACCTGCTCCATTTGCAGACGAAACAAGCTGTCAGTGCCAAGCCCCCCATGAGAAACTAACAATCGCACAAGCCCGCCTGGGAACACCAGGTATGTATAGAGAGCAACATCAGCAGGACCCAAAGCACAGGCTCTCCCTTACAAACGTCTGTCTGTGCTCACTTGTGCCTTCCACTTGGAAGCAGAAAGGCCAGCCTGGTATCTGGTGCTATCAGGTAATAGGGAAGAAACCAGTGACAAGGGGACCATTATCTTCTGCTAGAGAAAGAACAAGAGACAATGTTTCAACTTAGAGTTTGATGTTTTCGTGGATGTCTGTGTGTTGGTGAGAAAGAAGGCTTGCCAGCCCACTCCATATGGCCTTGAAGCTGGGTTGTGCAGTGGCTGCCTCCTGGATTCTCTTCCTGTACTGCCTCTGTATGCTGTAAAACCTCATCTTTCACTGATACTCTTGTTGATCACATCAGACCTTAAGTGGCCTTAAAGGCCATTTGCCCTTTGAAAAGAAACCATGCCCAATTTTGGAACTCTTTATCTGGACAGTTTTTCCAGACCTCCCTTTGTGATCGGGCTGGGGAAACAGGATAATTTCACATAAAGTCCCAAATACATACTTTAGCCCTCCCTAAATTCTATGAGATACTTTTAAAAAAGCTTTCATATACTTATTTTACGTATTTAAAATAAGCTTTTAAATAAGTATGTACACTGTACAGAGGGTAAGCCCCAGCTTTACACTCAGCTCTGCAAGGAAGAACGTTGTCCTCATATTTCCATGGACCCCTGGAAGTCCTGGCAGCAGAGATACCTCTTTGTAGCACTGAAGCACAGTTTATGGAGGTTGGAGCTCTGTTGCTGTCATCTCTGTTGTCCTTTTGCTTGGAGGTGACTTCTCTGTGGCACAGCTGCCAGGCTTGTCATTTGGTAAAGCAAGTCCTTTTTCTATCTGGAGGCTGCTGCTGAAGTTGTCGTACAGGAAGCAGGAGTTATAAGGCTGATAGCAGGAGGATGGTGAGAAAAAGAAATGATCAGCTCATTAGAGAGAAGAGCTTGGGAGAAGGGTAGAAAAAGGGAAGTGAATGGTTTATGTGGCAGAGATAAGCAATACATTTTTACAGCAGTAAGCTGTGGAAAAAAAGTCACAGACAAGAGGGGAGGAAAAGGGAGATGGTAGGAAAAAATAAGGAAAAATTGAAAAAATTCAGAAGGCGGAACTGACTAGAAAGGCAGAGAAAAAAGAACAAGACATATGGTGGAACTCTGAATGAGGCAGGAAGATGACATTTTTGCTAAATTAGAATATGGGGATGATGGATGATAATAAATAGGCAAAGTCTGAGAGAAAACAGCAGAGAGTACAGAGAACAAGTAATGAGCAGAATAAAACACTGCAAGTTCACCCACGGTGCATTTTGAACATCAGAACTGGGGTAAATCTCCGCAATCATCTGATCAGGGAATGAAAACCTGTCCAGTAAGAATTAAGTGCAACTTGTTTTGGGTCTGAAAAATCACTGTTGTGTTTCTTTCTCCACAGTTGACAGACCTGTCAGAGTGTATGCAGACGGGATATTTGACCTCTTCCACTCTGGCCATGCTAGAGCTCTTATGCAAGCCAAAACCCTCTTCCCAAATAGCTACTTATTAGTAGGAGGTAAGATCAGAGTTATTTATTGCACTGGATTTTTTTTATTGCACTGGATTTTTCCTTCAGTGCTTCAGTATCAGAGAGTTACTGCTGTGCTCACACCCCCAGCTGTTTATACACTATGACTTTGAATGCTGCTTTCACTCTGGGGGCTTTCTATAGGTGATTTGCCTTGAATTACATCTTACAATTGCATCAATTAAAGTAAAAGTCAAATTCTGCCCTCAGCAGCACAGGCACAATTCCCATTATAGTTAAAGCAGGTGCCTGCATGACTCTGAGCTTAGAATAGCTCCATATGAATAATTTACCTTTTCCAGTTATTCACTCAAAATTGTTCAAAGATGGAGATGAGTGAATGAGATCAACCGCTCATTTATTTCTGGCTCCTCAGTCCCTTTGCCAGCCAGGCACAGCCCACGTCCCCTCGCTGCCAGGTCAGTACTGTGTGTGCAGACTCAACCTTCAACAACAGCACAGAAGCTAAATCCAGCCTGTTATCATTGGAGACCCAAATGTAGGTCATGATTTGAAGGTAGTTTTCAGCTCACAAATGTCCCCAGGCAGGTTACTTTCTTATCAGTTGGGTTTTTTTCTGCAAATATCTTTTTTTTTTTTGCTGTGCAGCTGGCTAACAGCTGTTCAGCAGTTGGTATGTGCCTGAGGAGTCACCGGAGGGCGGCTGTGTCCTGCCTAGCTGGCTGTGCAAACCTTGCTCTCATGAGTCCTCATAAACATGCATTTTGGTTCCGGTTTCCCTGCACCTTTGGGGCTGAGATATGCCTCACATACGTAAAAATTTCACAGCAGTGTTCAGCTGCTCAAACGCTTACAGGAGTGATGATAAAGCAAGCGTGAACACAACCTTCAGACACTTTATAAGATGCATTGTTTTGCACCTTTGTCTCAAATGAGTTGAAAGGGGGGAAAAAAAGACCCAGTAAGAGAAAAAGCAAAATCTCCTTATAAACACACTTTTTGGTTTTACTCTTAAGTTTATGAATTGTGGCAATTTCCATGGATCTTCCTGGGAGGGAAAGGAGATATCCCTTTATTAGGAAGGAAACATTTAGAACTCTCTTGTTTTCCTGCTGAGCCAGATAGCTTGCAGAAGAAGCTAGTGGAGGTGCAAGACTGTGAGTTTTTTAAAAAAAATGCGAGTTATGTGGGTTTTGTTGTTCCTTTTAAAGGAGTGGGGGCTGTCCCAGATCAGGGAAGGAGCTCTGGGGCAAAAGCCTGGCTTCTTTGAAGTTCATGGCATAGCTTCTCTTTGCCCTTATTTTTGGCGTGAAGGACAAAGCAGCCAGCACTCATCAGCACCTCTTCCCAGCAAGGCACTCTGCATCTTAGCATGTTTTAAAAAATGGGCACCTTTCCACACCCACATACAATTTGTGCTGCAAAAGCACTGGTGTCATGTGTCTTTGTGGGCACCACAACCAACCCCTTTTATTTCTCATTGTGAAGACAGTTATTTGGAGCGAAGAAGTATTTTTTTAATAGATATTTGTACCTTCCCAAATCAGTCATTAGAGCAGGATGACAGAATCAAAAGGAAAGACAGAGATACTGTGTCACTGCACATGAAAAAAACAGTAATCATGAAATGAAATCAAACCTTTCTACGGAATTCAAGCAAAAATTACTGTTTTCCAATAATTTTAGTAGACCCTTCCTTCCAGGAGAGGGTAGCTGTAAGATGACATAAAGGCTGTAAATAAATATAAATACAATCTCAGAAGGGATCTTTCTACTGAAAATGCTTTGATCTCCATTAAATTTCTTACCAGCAGGCATCAAAAAATGACTTAATAGGATAGAGTTAGCAGTTTGCTAGCTGAAATTCATATGTATATTATTATCTGGCTTTAAATTTTGCACAAACTCCAGGGCTATCTAAGCCTTCCTACATTTTTCCTGCTTTAAAGGTCCTTAACGACCATCACAGCAAGACCATCCATTTTAGATCTCAAAAAAAGACCGCATCTTTGCCAGCACCTTGCTTGGTAGGTTGATGTTCTCAAATTGGAAAGAAGCAGCAGCTGTAGGGCTACTCTCACACTTCCTTGCAGCACTAATAATGTTGCATTTATCATTTGTCAAGTACATTTACTATTTGTCCTGGTGTCACAGACAAGTGAGATCTGAAGGTACAGGTTTGACCTGTGGTGAAGGACAACCGCTGTCAAACCAGCTATAAATGGGTATCGCATTATTCCATGTGGGGTGTCAAATGACTATCGTAGCTCTAATACTGGACAGAGTTACAGTTGTGGGGACGCACCACTGTGTTTTACACAACATTTTGTGGGTAGAAAGATAATACGTAACTTTTATATTTTTTAAATTTTTTTAAGCTTTTAAATTTTGTATTGGTACATCCAGAGTTAAAGATGCAGGATTTCTGGACTTGCTTATTCCACAGCTTCTCCCAGTCCTTTCCATGGGGCTTCCTTCTGTGATTTCCCATTTGAACGTGGCACAAGCCTTACTTCTCTTCCTATGAAACCTGCTGAACTCAAAGCTAAACTCAGAGACAGATTCCTATAAAATCTGCCATGACTTGTTTTCCATCAGTGTTTCTTTAGTGAGAAACTGTTCTGTGGTGATTTAGAGCTTTATTGGCAAATTCATCATTTAGAGCATTGTTTACATAAGAACAAAAAGCAGGAACAGGAGGCCCAGAGAGGCTGAGGGGTCTCCATCTTTGGAAACTCAACTGGATGTGGCCTGAGCAACCTGCTGCAGGTGACCCTGCTGTGAGGAAGGGGGGTGGATTAGGTGATGTCCAGTGGTGCCTCGACCATTTTGTGATATATGAAGTTTGTGAGCACTCTGTGATGGCTGACACTGCACTTTTTGATTGTTTTAAAAGCATTGGCCATCACCCCTGAAATTTCACAGCCCATGAAATCCCCACTTGTAGTGGGACTGAGTTACCTCAACATGTGCATATAGTAGCACTTGAGATGTCCTACAATATCTCACTTGGTCTCTGGCTGCAGCTCCAGAAAGGGAAAGACCTCTCTACGGTTGTACCTGTGAACCTTGAGCAGAACTCTTAGATGCCCTGGAGCACCCCAAAATTAGCTAAGCTAATAACTAAGTGCTTAATGGAATTATTAGGAAATAATCAACTGCTTGTTTTGCTAATTCTACTGAGTGTGGAACCATTTTGTTGATACTTCCATATTTTAGTTTGCAGTGATGATTTAACTCATAAATTCAAAGGCTTCACTGTGATGAATGAAACTGAGCGATATGAAGCCCTCAGACACTGTCGTTATGTGGATGAGGTCATCAGAGATGCACCCTGGACACTGACACCCGAGTTCCTTGAAAAACATAAGGTACATTCCTCCCCTTAGCCCTCCCTTCCCCTTTGTAGACTGACAGTTGAGAATAAACAGCAAGTCTGTGAAATTCTATTAGCTTGAGCAAATTATTTAATTTAGTTAATTCCAGTCACTGAAATTAAGTACATGGCATTGCTTGCCTCCATCTTTGCCAGAAAATGTTATATTTGTCTTGCCTTTTTTTTTCAATATGCTGAGATGATTTCTGTAGTGGGATTTGTGAATGGCAAAATAACACTGAAGAATTATTCACAAATTGACTTTCAGGAATGGATAAAATAAATCATCAGGAAAGGAGATCATGAACCATCAAGTTATCACATAGTGACTAAAGTCCTGTTAAAGTCCTGAATTAAAGGCACATTTCTTATTAAAGTCAACAGGTGCAATAATTGGCCAGAAATATGTAAAAATGTAGTGTCCTCTCTAAAAGGCAGGGTAGAATTTCTTACATACTACTGGTTTGCAATATATATAAATCTTAACAAAAGCATAATTAACTAGGATGTATTTTAATGTCCACATCACTGGGTGACATTACCAGCATAACAGGACTAGGTATACATGTATATACGCACAGCCCTAAGGAGGCAGAGTCGATAATCCTGCCTCTGTGGTTTTGAAAGCCAAGGCTCTGCCACTTAGCTCTTCCAGTTGCAGCAAAAGCAGGAACGAGTGTCTTAGGTTTTCTACAGAATATCACATAGAGCCAGCCAGAGCGATGTGTTAATGGCGGTGCTTCTGGAGACAAGCTTGCTGTTCTTCCATAATTGATCACACAACACAGCAGTTGTAGGCCTAAATCTACTGCAATATTCTAGGTGATGGCTTTAGGATGAGAATATCAAAAGCAGATCAGCTGAAGTTGAAAAAAGAGATGATCCTCCACAACGACCCCCCACTGACGCAAAATTCAGTGATGGTGGCATGTGATTATTCTTCTGTTCACTGGCAGATTGACTTTGTAGCCCACGATGACATCCCGTACTCCTCCGCTGGCTCGGATGATGTATACAAACACATAAAGGAGGCAGGTAAGGGCAACTTTACATTTTTAGCACCTTCCTTTACAGCCGCAGCTCAAATTCTTTTACTGCCTTTTGACCACAACTGCTGGGAAAGAAGCAGTAGAGATAATATCATGTTCTTTTACACCCTAACGGTAGGTACTGCTGACTTCAGCAGAAAGATGCACTTTGTAAAACCACAAAGGATGTCCTTGGCTGAATTCCTGCCATAACCCCCAGGAAACCATTCAGATCTGTCACGAAACAGTCCCATCTGGGTTTTTAAAACAATTTTAGGGTGCTCGACGAAAAGCTTTGAACAGATGAAAATGAGTTTAGTTCCCACAGGAGCCCAGCCAACTTCAGTGGTTTGTTGTTAACCGCAAACTGATGACTCCGTGACACAGCCCAGTCCTGAATACAAGCAAGCACAGGCAGCCTTCAGGAGTCATTACGATCCACTTCTGATTTGTCCTGAGAATTCTTTTCGCTACACTGGCAGAGGTTTTAAATCAGTACCAGAGTAATTAATTTGCCATGACTATTTAACAGTTTGGTTGACTACCATATTACACTGAACATGAACATGCTGAAGTCATCAGGAGTTTGTATCTCTTCAGTTCAAGCAAACTGAAGTAAATCTGGGGAGATAATGTTAAACCACTGTTTGCCAGCAGCAGCTAGCCTAACACCGTGAACAGTGCGGGAGGAGGACCTGATTTTCTCCTGCTCCCTGGAGGTACTGCTTGGAACCCTGGCAAATCCATACTCTTCGTGGTCTACATAAACGTGTATTGGAGGCTTAAAAAAATTTCAGAGTGAACCTGCCTGATGTTAATTTGTCATGCAAAGTGGCTGTCTCAAGCTATATAATGACAGCAGTAGACCAGGCATTGACCTGAGCTGAAAGAATAAGCTTTTCGTAGCAGCCATTCTTGATCTTTTTTCCACTTGCAGGCCTCACTGTGGTGTGTAAGACTCACAACCCTCCTTTGAGAACTGCTGTTCTGCAGTTTCAGAGCCAGCACTGGCTTACTTCAGTAGGCAATGGAACAAAGGTACCTCTGGTAAGGGCAGGTCACCAAGGGATACACAGCATACATGCTGGACAGGCAGCTATTTTGCTTTTCTTCTGTGAGGTGCTGAGTGCGCAGGACAACATGACAGGAGCCCTTGGTGTCACTGCATCGTTACCAGACCGAGCTGGAGAGTGCCCAAACCTGGCACATCCTTCTCTGCTGCTGTTGTGCACGGGTGCAGTGCACATATGTCCTGATGAGGAAGTCAAACTTTGCAGAATAAGAGTATGGACTTCCAGCTTCAGGGACTTGTGGTCTGTCTGTGTCTATCACTGAGAGATGCTGGAGAAGTTACTTTGGTCTTGTATGGCTGAATTCTGTTACATATAAACTGGGAATAATGTTATCTTATTTGTGAAGAGTTTTGAGATCTAGTGCTGTAATAGTCCTCACGTTCCAGAGCAACATTATTACAATAATGAATTTCCCCTTTCTCCTAGGGGTTTTTGTTTTAAATAAATGAATGCTGTGGATGCATTTGTACATTTTCCTTAGTTCCAGTACTCCCATTTTCCCACATCAGGTTGCTGGGGAGCAGAGAAGCAGATGGGAACTGTGGAGCTCCTTGCGTAGATTCCCGTAGACCCCCATTTTCCCACTGCCTTCCGTGGGTGGGAGGGCACACGGACAATGGTGAGCTGGGTGACAGTGCACTGACTAAACCTCTGCACATCTGTGAAAAATTAGTTTGGAAAACATGCATCAGTCCAATACATGCAGCATATGAAAGCAAAATCCGTGACTAAGGGTAATGTTGTCATACATGGGTTTGTGCATCTACTTGAAAACAATTCGGCATTTGGCTTACCAAGGGTAGGGTTTGGATTTTGTTCATGTATTCTTGTAGCGCCTATCTGTAAAGGCTTCTGGCTCAATGTGGGTTTTACTGCTTCCAAAAATAGTTTCCTGAGTGACTGCTGTAAGCCTGAAAAGCACGATCAGGGAAATCTCTCTGCTCGTGATTAAAATAATCTATTTTTTTAGCAGAGTATTAATTAGAGATCAGAAAGAAAAAATATCACATAGCATTTAGTCACAAGAGGCTGCTAAGCTTCTTGGTTCCTTCTCCAGATCTTTTTCTAACCCTGTGAAATTAGCGAGCAATGCCTGCCTACTTCAAGTGAACGCGTGAGGATTAATTTGCCAGTAGCTATAGCACCCTTTTAAGACAAAGCACTACTTTTTATTGCAAAACCATTTCCAGTCTTATCTCACAGTGCTCTTTCATCAGCAGCTCAATGTTGCAATTACGTATAAGTGATAGTAGTAATTTTTTGTAGCCCTAACTAACTACTAAACCAAGGTGTGCTAGCACTCTGCTATTATTTATTGCCTGTGACTTGCTTTAAGGGTTCAAATGATCTTGTCTTGATGAAGAGCAATTAAAAAGCAATATATTCTCTGGTATGTTGAGGAAAATACAAGCAGTGTTAATAAGTGGCCACTTTTATTAAGGAAGGATCTGCTGGAGCAGGAAGAGTGTTTGCGCTGCCACTGGCATAACCAGGTGGACATGAAATAGGGGCTGGGGAGACTGGTACCCTGGTTTGTTCACACCACCATTACGCTTCATCTTCCTGTTACAAACCACCAGCACCTCCAGGGTGTTTCCCAGTTATTGTAATGCATCTTTTACCTGGAGGCACTGCCTGGCTTTGGCCAAGGTCAGAGGCTGGTGCGTTCTACTCAGCAGAACAAAGCCAACCCCCAGCTCCTTTACATAACATTAAACAAGGGCTATGCCTATGGAAAGAACTGCTCAGTGAATTGCCACAACTGCGAGGTCTTGCCTTCCTGGCTCGGGACCCCATGCCAGTCTAATAACTTTCACATTACAGCTGACACTGTGAAGAGGGCAAGTTTTAGCCTTTCTGAAGACTTGAGGAAAAATGAACGGTATAGCAACCTGGGGCCTTCCCTAAGCTCACACAAGCACAACAGGAAAGAACTGGGAATAAGACGGGCAGAATTGCAAGTCTCTTACCTTTAGTCAGGCATTTTTATGTTCATCCTCAGCTACCTACCGCAGTGCCTGGTCCTGCCGTGCTTTCTCAGCGGGCTTTCTTTTCCCACTTTGCTCAGGAATGTTCGTACCAACACAAAGAACCGAAGGTATCTCCACGTCAGATATCATCACAAGGATCGTCCGGGACTACGACGTGTATGCCCGGCGCAACCTCCAACGAGGATACACCGCCAAAGAGCTGAATGTTAGTTTTATAAATGTAAGTACACCGATCTGCATTTGCTTCTGAAACACTATCTCCTAGATCCCCGAATGTAAAAGTTAAACAAGGATATCTTCCTCCTGC
Organism: Ibidorhyncha struthersii; assembly: GCA_013398815.1. Lineage (NCBI taxonomy): Eukaryota > Metazoa > Chordata > Aves > Charadriiformes > Charadriidae > Ibidorhyncha > Ibidorhyncha struthersii. The sequence continues at coordinate 176,906 of VZSZ01010706.1, read as the reverse complement.
TGTTTTTAAAATAGCTGGGAAGAACTTAATTTAAAAGAAATTGGTAAACTGAGGGTAGTTTAAATTGCTCCTATTAATTAGCAGCTTCATTTCCATCTTATGCTTTCACGTTTGTAACAAAGCTGCTGGTCCCCCCTTCCTCCTCGAGCTGTGACTTAATGACACACTAGGAAGGAGGCCACCCCCCAGCCGCAGGCTTCCCAGCCAGGACATGATTTCTTTCTTTATTTCCATTGTGAGAAGGCAGCACAGAGAGCAAAGATTTTAACATCCAGACTTTTTCTACAACGTGACAGGATAAAATCCAAACCAGCTGAGCAGTGAGATAACTAGAGGCGGCTAAAGTAGCTTTTAAAAGACAAGGAGGTGTGTTAGGAAGCTCATACACAAATAATGCTGAAGAGATCAGAGGCCATAATAGGTAGGGCAAGAACACTATTTTAAAAGGATGGCTCAGAAAAATGTATCACCTCAAATTATTCAGTTTCCACATACAGAACGGCACCTTACTCCCCAGTAATGAGTAAACGCTTAACAGAAACAAAAGTTTACTTTCCTTCATTTTCTGTTTCAAGTCTTAACTGAAGGCCTCAAGATAACCCACATTACCAAAGTCTTTCCTGTGATTGGACTGCCTCACAAGAGGACTTCCCCCTCCTTCCCTGGAGCTGGGAAACCCCCTTGTGAAGGACTGAATTGTGTCATTTCATGAGGATTTTGTTTACTTGTTTCTTATTTTGAAGCCTGGCAGATAAATCACAGACTACAGGGCATACATATTTATTTCACTGTGCTTTTTTTTCAGTCTTCTACAAAATCTCTAAAAAAAAAAAAATCTTGCTTGTAAGTACTCCACCCAGAAGGATCACTGTTCCTAATATCCGTTAAATTAAGTCATGCTGGATGCCTTGGGTGTTCTCAAATTTATTCTTTAGAGGCTCTGAGGTTAAGATACTGTTGCATAAGGTATGCTTCCCCCAGTCTCAAGACACTGATGTATCCTGAAGTTCCTCCTGGCATTTGCTTATTTAGCTTATAGTAATTTAAATACAGAAATACTAATTTGTACCAGAGGCTGTTTATGTTTCAAAATAAAAAACCTCAGGATTTTGCCAAGACAGAAGAGCACTGGTTTCCTTGTTAAAGGAAAGGCTTGGTCACCTATTAGGTGCAAAGTGAGTTCAGGACAAAAGCCCTTTAACCCTGAAGTATTTTAGAAGCTTGGCCCAATGTTAGCCCCCTAACATTATCTTCTCTGTCCCTCTCTTTTTCTGTGTGACTTCACAATTAGGAGTTTGCTATCTTTTCTATCAAGTCTGCTGGCCACAAGCCGCTGGCCTACACACATCTTTCTGTTGCAGCCAGAAGCTCCTGTATTAGCCAGCCTTGGAGGTGAAGAGAGTTTTCCTTCTGCTTTGCAGAACTCCAACCAAAGAGACATTTTGGTCCAAATTATCATCCCAGCTGGCAAGTCAGCAGTGGTCTGTGTTTGCTAGGAAAGCCAGGGAGATTTGCCTTTTGCTTAAGTTTGAGCTGTTAATTTCTCAGTTATATCCTTCACAAGATTCATATAATTTCCAAAGTGCATTCAGTTTGAAATTATGGAAAGATTCATGTAGTGGATTAAACACAGTAATCACACAAGACAGTCTTTTCAATTTGGACCTTCTGCACTTCATTCCACAAATGTTAAATTTGCATTTATAAAAATAATGTGGGAATAGTTAACCAAGGCCATATGTATTAGGATACATTAATCCAATTTTTTTCTTCTTCGCAACTGTCAGTGGCTAATTATTTCCAAGTCCCTATATAATAATCTCTGTCCCCGCTTTTAAAACAGGAGAAGAAATACCGCTTTCAAAACCAAGTGGACAAAATGAAAGAAAAAGTCAAGAATGTGGAGGAAAAGTCAAAAGAATTTGTTTACAAAGTGGAAGAGAAGAGCCATGACCTCATTCAGAAATGGGAAGAAAAGTCCAGGGAATTTATTGGCAACTTTTTAGAGCTGTTTGGACCTGACGGAGCCTGGGTAGGTATTCTGCCATCGCAGGAAATGAGTGTTTATTTATCTTCTGTAATGCAGATCAAGAGCAGATTCTTTTGCTCCAGTCTTTGTTTTGAAAGCCAGCACAGTAGGATAACGCCAAACCTGCCTGCTGAATCTAATAACACACGCCAATATTGCAGCAGGAGGATTTGCCACTTCTGGCTATTGCTTCTTTGGGATAATTTCTGTCTTTTGTGAAGGTGTGATGCTGAATGTGATACTGCATTCAGTAGAGCTGCATAACAGCAACACACAAGCAAACAGGCCAATACAGTCTATTCTCCCCATTAGCACTAAATGAGACAACACAGACATCGGGGAGGAACTACACACTGGAGGTGGTGAGGGAAACAGGGACGCTGACAAGGTTTTCAGTGGTTCTCTTCGTGCTCTGTACACAGCAGTAGAAGATGATAATTTTCTAACTTTAAAAATTACTGATGTGAAGTTCCAAGAAATGATTTTACATGTTGAGTGGCCAGGCTTATCTATCTGACTGCAGAGAAGGCTCAGGTGGAACTGAAGCACTTTTGAAGCTCTCCTCAGTATGTGCTGGCTCCACAGAGCCCATTTACCAAAGGTAAAGGGAAAGGCAGTTGAGAGTCTGTAACAGCATCCTTCTGGGGAGAAACCCCAGGGCCTTTCCTGCTCAAACCAAAGTCACGCACTTAGCAAGTGGTGAGTTGGTGACACTTCAGAGCCCCAAAAGAGTCCTGGCCCCCATCTTTCAGTTCTGATAGCTTGCCAAACCTTGAGAAGCTTTGTTTTCTTGTACTACTTTCCTTTGCTACATTAAAATGAGTAGCAAAGCTTAATTTTAATGTAAAAGTTCCCATTTGTTTCAACAGAACTTCTTAGACCTTCCTGTTGGGAGTCAGTCCTTTTCCAAGAAGGTCTCTCTGCACAGCTGTGTTCTGGTGACAGCCCAGGCCCCAGCCAGACCCTCCAGTACAGGCATCATCTCGGATGTGCTGCTCTAGTTGCAAGCTCTGAGCAAAGCTTTTGCCTGGTTCAAGGAAATCTGAGCAAGCACGGAGGGGAGCAGCAAGTAATGCAGGGTGAAATGAGGGGAGCAGAGTAAGAGCTAGAAAAAACAGTCCCCCAGAACAGCAGGATACTTCAGAGGTACATTTTCAGACCGCGGCATGCAGTCAGGCAGCTCCCCCCTCACTGGAAAGCAAAGCCTTTGCGAGAGGCTTGTGCAAGGCTTTTCCTGCTCATGGATTACAGTTTGAGGCAAAATGACAGTGGAGGCAGCAAGAGAGAAAAAACAGTTTAGGACTAGCATGAAGCAGATACTACTGCAATATTTTTAAAGAGCCAACACACACGTAATGTTCTCTCATGTCACTTTTATCAGTTGATACCTGAACAACTTCCCATCACAAAAGGTACTTTCTGTTGGAAGGATCTCAGCAGAGGTTTTGTTTATAAACAAACCCTCAGGAAGCTTCACAACCCCCTGGTGAATTAAGTAGCCCATATAACAGCCATGTCACAGCTCGGTGCCACCAAAGCATGTAGTACCTGCCTCTTATTGGAGTTCTCATCTTTTCTCTGCCATGACTTGCCATGTTGATTACCACTCAGCTGAGAAAAGCCTAAAATTAGACTGTGCAGGCTTCAGAACAGAGACTGCATCTTTATAATCTCCTTATAGCTATGTCTGTCCTATGCAAAGGCAGGTGCTCTCTGAATAACACCAGTCCCAGCTGTATAAACAAAAAGCTTATTTAGCAATTTGCCCATTGACAGTTTCATTTTCCTTGGGAAGGGGAAGAGGGTAAACTCTTCTAATGAAAAGCCCAGGTTTACCTGCACTGACCACATCCACATGAAGAATGCTTCCTCTGTAAGTTACTCTCCACAGAGCTTGGCAAGTGTTCCCCATGCGGGATGGTCCTGTGGCCACAGGTGCTGAATAAATGAAACTGATGCTAACAGAGCACGTGAAACACACAGGGGGTGAGATGAGTTTGGCTGCGCGGAGAGAGAAAAAGAATTTCAAAGCCTTGATCCCATTCCCTGGCTCTGCCCTCTCAACACCGCACACCGATGGCATTTTTAAAAACCCTTTGCTGATAAAAAAAAATTTACCAAATGCGAGTAGAGAAAAGCTGCTCTGCGAAGGTCATCGGAGGGGGTGACGCCGAGCTAGTGTCCCAACCACAGAGCAAGAAATCTGGTGCAACTGCAGAGACCTTTGCTAAGTAGAAGAGTGAAAATTCCTTGCAGTGTGGTAGCAAAAGCGTCAGTGACAGCGAGCTGAGAGGTGTTGTGGCTTTTTTTAAATCAGTTTGAGCCTTGCAACAGGAAAGACTTTTAAAATAATGATAACTTGCTATTAGTGTCAAAACTGTTATTAACATTAATTTGCCTTATCACTGTTAGTTAGATGTTGCTTTTAATGTTGACATTAAAAGTACAAGAATCATTATGGGCATGCTAGATTCCTAGATCAGTCATTTGCATGCCATTAATATGCTATTATTATTTCACAAATAATTATTATAATACACTTTATGCTAGCATCAATTTTCTAAAAGTAAGGGCTACGTAACCCACAAAAAAAGGCCTGCTTGTGAAAAAGGTCAAAATGTCAGTTTTCAAATGTCAAGATGTCTATGATTCATTGCCAGTTTTGCCCACCTGTGCAATCCCCTGTATGTGTTTTTTCTGCGAGAGAGTCACAGAGCTGTCAGAAACAACAATTAATGTGGTGTGAAACTTTTGTCCTGGCTTGAGAGAGGACCACCGTGCAGTCTGGCACGACGGCCTTAATGGCGGACATGCCGTTGCACAGACGTGGAAACCAGCGGGCTTCACTCCACCTCCTCTGGCACAGAGGAGCAGGCAGCTCACTTCAGAAAGCAAGCCTCACAGGGCAGGGTTTCCGTGCCAGTCCCCCTCTGGGAGGAGACGAGGTGTCCCTCCAAAGGGCCCGTTTCTCTCTACTTGGTGCACAGAGGGAGTGGGGGACGGCTACTGGAACCGGGGGCCCGTGCTTAGGTCACACTGTGCGTCCGCAGCCTGAACCTCAGCATGGCCTTGAAAGTCTGCAGAAAGCAGCAGTCCACTGTAATGCCCAACTGGCACTTGTTTTGTAAAGCAAAGAAGTATCAACACATAGGCAATAAAATTCAGAAATAGGCAGAATGTTTTTGCCCAGTAGCAAGTGTGCCAAAAGCAAAGCGTTATCTCCCTAAGCTGGTTGGGTGTATCTGAATTTGCTTGAACCAAGGCTTTGAAATTCTTTTCCTGCCCCTGGTAAAGGTTCAGAGCCCACCCAGCCTTGTCTAACCCTCCGGCACACCAAGGAAGCCTTTAACACTTGTCCTACTTCTTCAGGACCCAACGCCCGAGGAGCACCCCCATTCGGAAGACCTTGCCTGCGAAGGGCATGTCAGTACATGCTGCTAGAGCGCAGCTGGAGGGGAAGAGTCATTTGGGGGGCAGATGAATTACCTTACCTCCTTCCTCCTGCAGTAGTTTTGGTTTTAGCCAGCAACATGGCGGCTAAAGTAGTAACGCAGGAGGCAATCCGGACTGGCCGGGCACTTACCCTGCTGAAGGTGTGAGTGCACCAGCTTGTTCAAGCAACAAACTCTTTGCTGAAGCAGGTGTCCTACAGCCTGGCTGAGGGCCTTCTCAGGCAGGTGGGGTGCTCCTTCCCATCCCTGGCCCCATGTGGCCCAAGGAACAGTCAAGTACCTGCTGCCACATGGGCTACCAGCCAAGCTGGGCCACTTCCATCTCCCCCAGCACCGGTACCACACCACCGTGAAGCAGCGCAATGTCACTGAGCTTTTTGAAGTGGCTGGTAAGGTGCCAGGAGCAGGAGGGACTCAAAGCATTTTGCTTGCCTAGGAAAAAGATATTTTATATCAAACATTATTTTTTTTGTTTGGGGTTATCTTCAGTGAGAGGATGAAACAGACTAAGTCAAGCCAACAGAACCTCAATTTCTGTGATCTAAAGAGAAAGTTTGCACTCCTACCACTGAATTTCAAGAGGCTCCGGGACTTTGCCAGCCCTGGTGACATCCTCACAGCTCTCAGCAGCACAAACCCTCCCCCATCCGAATGCTTCCTGGCATCGTTTATCAGGAACGACCACCATCTGCTAACTGTTGAGATTTTAGGAAGTCTTGAGTAATTTGGACCTAGCAGCAGTGCAGGTTATGCACCGTGGGTCTTTATGCATGAGAGCATGGCTAAGTGCAGCTGCAGACAGGAACTGTTCTGTCATTCTGCACTGCAGCAATATCCAGGCTCTAAAACTACGTTAATAAAGGCCGATGCGATAAAGATATAAATGGGGTGAGAGAGCTCACAGAGGAACAGTTAAGTTTGGTATTTCTGCTCAATTGTTAACCCCCAGGATTAGCAGACACCAGAAACAGGATAGGAAAACCTAGCACCTGTCCCTCCGCTGGCAGGGAGGACTGAGTTTCAAAGAGGGGGAGGAAGAGCAAGACAGGCAGCCTCATGCTCCTTGGCTGGGAGGAAGGTCATCACAGAGCAGAGTCGCTGCAGGGGGAAGGGGAGGAGGAACAAAACGAAAATGCAAGCTGAGAAAAACTGTGGACTGCAGCTGCCCGAGCAGGCAAACCCAGAATACATTCTGCAGAACTGTTTTGCTCTCAGACCCGGGTGGCAGCTTAACTTTGTCTGGACTGGCTCTTCCATTCCAGCCGAGCATCACCTACGATCCGACCCCCAGTGCTCCAGCCAAGGTTGAAACTTCTTGTTCCCCATCCCCACGAGGAGCAGCGAGACACTCGCATTTGGCATTTTCCACATGAAACCTGCAGCAGCTGCGCAATACGTACCAGATCTCCTGTAACCCAGCCCGGCAGCCTAACGCAAGACCACATAGGTGCTAACAAGTAGCAGCATATGCCTTAGCGTAGCAGATTGCTTGACTGAAAAGGTGGTCTCTTCCACCCCACCAGCTCTGGCAGGCCTCCACTCAGCTTTACAAAGGAAAAATAACAATAAAGCCCAAAGCAGAACATAGAGCCTGCATGTGTTTCTCTTTTCAACAGACACCCGAGTTCTGACAGTTTAAGGGTTTGGGTGGTGCGTGCTCCAGGTGGCTGGAGAAGGGAAGGAGGAAAAAAGGCTGTGCTAGTCAGGAAGCTCAGCAGGAGATGGGTGGTCCATCCCAGCACGCTAAAAGGAGACCGTCCTGGGAATAAGAAACACGGGGAGTTCAGGCAGAAAACTGACTTTTTGAGACAGAGTGTGACCAACACATACAAACAATCCAAAGGGAGTTCCCCCGAGCTGGCTTAGGCAGTATTCTCACAGCAGGGGTGCGTGAGGATCTAAGCAAAATCCTTGTCATGTAAAAGCAGGGTTATTACAAGCACAATAGAAGAGGCAAAGGCTAAGTGTGGGCTGCACTGGCCACGCTTCAGAGCAGAAGTCTACCCTCTGTCTCCCTTCTGTGTCCTCAGGTGAGAGACGCAGTGCAGGGCAGCCCCTGTCTGCCCACAGATATACCTTCCCCGCTGTGCATTACTCAAAAAGCATCTTTTCACTTTGCTTTTACAGAAGCAAATGTTCCAGGAACGGAGCGGGCGAATGCTCCAGGCTTTTTCTCCCCGGCAGAGCCCAAACAGCAGTCCTACGCGAGGCCGTTCTCCATCCCGTTCTCCATCTCCACCCTGGGTCTTCAATAAAGCCTCCCCTCCCTCTTCTCCAAAAGCTGCCTCTGCCTCCCTCAGCAGCATGAGCGAGGGAGACGAGGATGAAAAGTAAAATAAAGATATATTTTTTTAACCGTGAGACAGAAGAACCAGTGATGAACTCAACCACTGGATGGGGAGAAGCGTGAGGAACATCAGGGGTATCTCTGACAGCAAGGAACGTGCTCTGGGAGAAGATGTCAAAAACGGACTGGAGCACAGCAAGGGGAGATCTCAGGAAGAGCTTATCCCATCCCCACTCTCTCGCTGTGCCTGGAGGCCCGGCCAGCAGTGCTTGCCAGACACGGTACCGGGGACTGACGGAAAAACTTAACACCTTTATGCAAGTTCCTGTCCTTGCATTGCTGCTTACGGCTGCTGCAGCCGGGCCAGGCTGGCGGGGAGCTCTGCACCAGTTAGGGCTGGCGGGAGGAGCCTGGTCGGCTCCTCCGAACCGGACCCAGCACACAGGCAAGCGCCGGCTGCGGCCTGTGGACGGAGAATATGCAGTTGTACTGGACCCTGCTAACCTTGAGCTCTTCTGGCACGTGAAGGAATGGCATTGCTGCAGCAAATACGTTTAGAAACGGGAAATAAAATTTTACCTTTTTTTTTTTTCTTCCCTTTTTGAATGAAATCTGCCCCAGACCCCAAACCATGCCAGTGAAACGGAGAGCTCTCCGGTTGAGTCGGTGGAAATCCATTTAATATATTGAAGCTATTGAATGCTGCTTGTTGACCAAGCCTCTGTACGGGGTGTATGTAAAGAGTCAGGCTATATTTGCGTTATGAAATTGCTCTCCGTGTTCCCAGTGCCTGAACAGCTGCCTCATAACTTCTGTTTTGCTCCCTGGCTTTGCACTTTGGAGGCAAAAAAAGTCAATGAAAAGACAGCCCTAGCTGGAATGTGGTGGTGTAGGAAATAGTTTGAAGACGTTGGTGATTTTTACTGGTAAATTCTTAAAAAAAACCACATGTGAGATCCCAAGGCCTCAAGACGTGGCCTCCTTAGGAAACCCTGCTGCGCCCAGCTAGGAATTGCCAAACGAGCAGCACAACAGTGCTGCTGTTCTCACATGCTACTCAGCTGGTTAAACCAATTTTTCAAACTCTGCACAAGATGTTTTCACAGACACCCTGTTCCTGCAGGGGTCCCAAAGCCGTTCCTGTACCCTAATGTGAAGAAAAAGTTGGAAAAAACAACAGAAACCTTTTAAACAGGAGTAGCCTGGGGATTTTCTTTTTCCGTCCACGACCCTTGTAGAGCCCCAAGCAGAACCACAGAAAGGGTAGCAGGACCGAAGCTTTCCCCTCCCCTCGATGCACTAGCCGATCTCCTTCCAGCTTGGCAAAGCCAGACCTGCCTGCCGTCCGGCTCCACCGTTCAGTCCCTCGGTTGGCACCTGGTGAGGTGGCTGCAAACTTGCAGGATTTCTGAGCGTGGGGGACCCCCAGCCCGCCGGGGCTGCCCTGCCCCACAGCTCGGAAAGCCGCAGGGAACACCCAGCCTGCAGCACTGTGGTAGGTAGGTCTGCGAGCCAACGATGCGATTTTGCTCCGGGGTTTGCCTGGCGAAGCCTGCCGCAGTGCACGGGCACGTTTGAGGCTCTCCAGCCCAGCGCCAGCTGTGGTGCCAGGCCAGCAAGGTAAAGGCTGTCACCGCTCGGCTGTGCCACCGGCAGCCTGCCGGGCGCAGACCTCCGGCTGCCTGGGCAGGGGACCGCAGCGGCGAAATTGCCACCGTGCCACTGCTGCCTGGGGTTGCAAACCCATCAGGACACGCAGCCTACTGCGGGCAGCAGCAGTCAGCACTGTGCTGGTTCCACGCGCAGGCAGCACAGGAAACACTGGGAGGGGGAAGGCTGTGAGCCTTCCTCTTGGAAAGAGCTGACGGAACAAGATGCCCGAGTGCCTGAGCACATGGGGTGGTACCTGCTGGCAGCAGTCCCCCCCAGGCTACCGTCCTTACCTTGCTGAGTGACCTAGTAGGTAAACTCCTTTCAACTCCTTCCCTTCCAGATACTTTACCAGGCAGGTAAATTACAGACCCTTGTACCAGGCACCAGATTAGCCCCATGCTCTTCATTCCTTACAGGTTTCACCCATTCCCCACTACGGGGTAACTGATTTTTTTCTGGGGGGGGGAACACTTTGCTAGACACTTCTCCAACTACCACAAAACCGAGTACATATCTCGTGGCATGCTTTGTCCTCTGGAATCAAGCTAGTTCCTTCTTCACAGAGCTGCAAAAAGATGAGCAGGGAACAGGGTGAACTACCGCTTTCACTAGAAGGTGCGAGGGGAGAGCCACAGCTAGTTCAGCTGCCACCAGCTGTGCGGCCGATGGGATGATGCAATTAAGACCTTTCTCAGCCTTAGGCAACCTGTTACTGTAATTTCACACCTGGGTTGCACTCGTTAAGTTTTTCTGATCCTTTGCAAGTCTTCTAAGTCTTCCCATCACAAACCACTCCTCTACCACGGGAACCGTCTGCTCTCTACTGGTGCTGTTTATATGACAAGCCACGTCCAAATGCAATGGAGGTGGGCAGGTTTTTGTTGTCCTTGGCTTTTACCCTTTGGTTTTTTGTTTTAATTTCATAGCGCTTACTGTTCAGCAGCCCTTGTTCAGTGGTTTGAGTGGAAGACAGCACCACAACTTCTAAGTGGGAACTGGAGAAAAACTCGCCAGTGATCTCTTCTTAACAGAAGCTGTTTCTCAGAGTCACAGGTGGCTATTCAGTGACAAAGCCATACACTGTACCAGACGACCTTTCGCATTTAGGATATCAATAAGCTGAAGCCTTTGACCTGCAGGTACAGACACCAATATCCATGTGCTGTCTCCAGCAAACCAGAACCTCATGGCCTCTGGACACGTAGAGGGCAATTTTGCACTTCTGAGTCATGGTTGGGTTTTATTTTTCATGAGTGTTGCTTTAATTCAGTCCTATTTATCAGCCAAGCTCCACATGAAAAATAAACAGTGTACAACAGATACTGCTGCCTCTCACCTTCATTTATAGCACCTTTCGACACAAATATGCCTGGCATAGCCCCCGCTGATAGCACAGAGCCTGTCATTGCCATCCTTCGGACCCCAGGGTTTTACCACCCCATAAATGTCACTAGAGCAGCCTCTCTACCCTGCCCCAAATCCTGCTGCTCGAGTTACTACTGCTGCTTTCCGCTCTGACAGGATCACCTCTGTTTGCCTGCACTCACATTTTTATGGCTGCAGGTAAAGGTGGGGAAATGCTGCCTCAAGCTGGCAGGGCGCAGCATTAGACACCAGCAAGTCTGAGCCCTCCCTCGCCCTCTGACCCAGCGCAGCGGAATCAGGAGCCGCTACTTTAATTCTTACTTCTAAGTGGAAGAAAGAGGCAGTGCTTTTGCAGCCATCCTGGTTCTGCTTCTGAAAACCGTTCGCAGCAGCAGCAGCGATGCTCCTGTGTGTGCCAATGCGGTTTGCAGCTGTGCCAGATTTATGTTAAAACTGCAGCAACAAACATTAGCCCCTGGGACGACTCCTGACACTGGCCTTCGGACTTTACTCTTCCTCCAGCTAAGTCAGTCTGATGCCTGAATGTTCCTGCTGCGCTCTTTCCCTGTTGTCCTTTCTGTAAGAAAGAAATTATTATTGCAGCAGCTGTAGAAAAGATTTTTTTTTTAAATTATTTCTTTATTGTCAGTCCTGCCTCAGGCAGGGAGAAGCTGAGCCAGCAGGCGGGGACTTAGGACTTCCCAGCTAAGGTATTTTTAACTGCAGAATAAGAACAAATTTCAAAGTCACTTGGCATGGCAGAGAAACTATTTAAAGGCACAGGATCCACACCAAAATGTCCCTGGTAATACAAGCTTTATTACTTAAGACGGATTGGGGCTGTTTTGAGCAGTGTCTTGCATCGCTTGGGAGATACATGAGACGTCCTCGTACGGTCCCAGCACCGGGAAAGTCAGCCCGTCTGCAGTCCCACTTCTCTTCTGCCACTGCGCTGCCTCCACAGCCCTGTGGAGAGGAACCACGTCTGACTGACGCCTGCCACAATCTCACTGCCTTTTGGGTGCCAGTTCTGCGCACGCACATACACCTGCGCTGCTGACAGCGCTCTGGGAAGGGATGACAGGGAGCCTTCTTCAGGCCTCATCTAAACCCAGGGACAACGTGAGCCATCACTGAGTCAGGCCCTCCCAGACAAGGTGACACAGAACAAGAGCTGCAGCACTCTGTGGTAGCTTCACCCGCTGCAAACAAGCACTGCATTAGACAGATTTGGAACAAACTTTAAATCCAGTGGTACGAACTGCAAAGCATTTTTGATTTTATAACTGGTGTTTCATTGCACCATAGAAACCCTGAAAACAGTAGCACAGAGCACAACTGCAGGTGGTCAGAAAGCCCCACTGCAAATTCATACGAGCTCATAATGAAACAAGTAGAGTATCTGAAATGTCACTGAAGAAGCAGAGGTAACTTTCTGCAGTAGAAGGCAGAGCTCTTGTGCCAGCGCTTGTGAAACATCTACAGTATTTCCTAGGTTTTAAACTCTTCCATCAGCTAGGCATGAAATACAACATTGTGTAAGCTCACTCACAGGGATGATTTAACTCAAAAGGCTCAAGAAAGATAAATCAATCATTTTTTTAAAAAAATATATTTTTGTTTGTATACTAAAAATTATTTCCAAATATTGTAGGGACATAATTCTCAAGAGAAAGAAAATATTTAGAATAGCACAAAGCAGTACTGACAGCTGGAAGTTGGGCAAAGTCAACAACAGGAACCAGCTATTTCAACCAAAGGTACAGGAAAACTGCAGAGGAATCCCGACTTCCTAAGGGGACCGGCTTGGAGCTAGGACCATTTATCAAGGATACGGCTGTAATAAATCCCTAGCACTGCCCATTCTGCTCTCTCCTGAGTGCCGCTGCTACTTTCCCTTTTACATCTACAAGTCATCCCACTGCAAATTATGCTATTTGCTTCCCCCTTCTCTCCCCCTGAAAAGGCAGAGGTGATTTTGGCCTGGAGGCAGGACAGGCGTCACACCTTGCTCAACTAGTGGCCACAGACGTATGCTGCAAAATTAACTACGAGACGACTGTACAACAGCTCCAGTCCAACATCGGTGGCAGGTTCTTTACTTCCTTCCCCACTCCACAGCCATCGCTAAACAAGGAGAAGCTGTTTAAATTCCCCTTGGCACATGTTTTGGCCTTTGCTTCCTCAACCGAAATCCTTGCTTTTCCACTCCAAAGTCCCAGGAGAATGACTTCTGCCAACGGAAGCCGTCTGGTGGTCCCTAGTGCCACATCCCCATAAGCACATGCTGTGTTCAGCCCGGCCTGAGGTCAGAGGAGATTCTTGTTTGGGCGCAGGGCAAACCCCCTTGGGAACAAGCAGGTCCCCTGAATCAACACCAGGCCTATCAACTCAGCTCAGCAGGAAGGAAGGGTTTGACACGACATCAAATTTCCTTGTGAAAAAAGGGTAATAATAAACCATCATGGGAAGAGAGTCCTATATGATAGGACATAATTAAGCAGCAGTTTCACTTCAGTCTGGTGCAGAAGACCTCTGACCTCCTCCTAAGAGCTGGAAATGGACCAGAAAATGGACCTAGGGCTTTGCCTCTTGCGTGGAGACCCTTTCAGGCAGCAAGTTATCTTAACAACTCCTCTTCTGATCTTATTTTGAAAAGAGATTTTTTTTTTCGTCTCAAAATACAATGCGTGTTCCCCAGATGGATCTCTTTCCACAGGAAGACCCTTCCCTGGCATGCACAAGGAAGGGCAGCATTAAGCATTTCTAATCCGAATGGAAATCAAGGCCACTGTCTCACAGCTCCGCCTGAGGGAGAGGAAACAGATACAGAACAAAATAAAAATAGCTGAAAGCCTTTGGAAACGCATCTTCACCCTGCTAATTGGGGAACGTGGGACTTCAGCGACAACCGAGGCTCTTCCTGGGAAAAGTCACTCTGCTGGATCTCCCAGCTGCGTGCAGCAGACTCCCATGTTAAAACCAGTTCCTCAAATAAAAGGCTTGAATTCCGCTAGCCCAGAAGTTAGTCATGACACGGTTGGGCCAATACCCTTCTTCAGTTCAAACAGTTGTTTCACACTTGGTATCTCCATCCCATTTTAGATACTCTCTCCAAGAGCATCCATCCTTCCTTCAATGAGACACAGCAAGTTTGTAAGCCAAGGAAGGTAGTTTTGCCTTTCACACAAAGGCTAGAGGCTGCTCCATACACTGGAACTTGGCAAAATATAATCTGAAGACAAACGGGCAAAACATATTCAAGGTGGAAATTACGCTTTTGGAAGGATCCTCTCCTTTATCCCTTCTCAAAAGGCAGTTAGTTTCACCCAACAAAAAGACAACTGTCCCCCAAAGGAATTAAAAGATTACAGGGCTTGATCCCAAATTTCTCTGGTAATACTTCATGGTCTGTGCCACACAAAATCAGTGACCTCTGTGGAGTCACCAGGATTTGACTACTTACAACATTTTCCTCTCATCATTTTGGTAGTTCAGCCTTCCATTTACATTTAGGTTCCGGATAAAAGTCTCATCTCCATAGGCAGGGGGGATTCCTTTCGCTGCCCAGCAAAGTATGTTAAATAACCGTAGCACAGCAGTAAAATAGCTGGAGGAGCCTGGACACGCATCTGAAGGAGGGACTGCTCTGCCTGTTTCTCTGCCATTAACTGTGGCTTCAACAAGTACGAGGGAAAGAACCAGGATTCTCCCTTTTTAAAGCAGCCTGAAATTCCGTGCCCTACAGGGGACGCGCTTGCTGGCGCAGCAAAGCTCATGCTGAGAAAGACGCCTGCGAGGGCAGGTGAACCGAGCCGTCTCAGGCTACGAACCAGTGCCCAGACCCCGAGTCGCTCCTCCTGTGCAGCCATGAGCCCACAGGCTCGACGCAGCTCGTCAGGGCCGGCAGGGGCTGCCTCGGCACCCGGCCGGTGAGCTTGGTCCTAAGGGATCAACCAGAGCAGTAAACCCTAAATCCCTGCGATCGACTTTGGCTTGCAGAAAGGCTGCAAACAAAACCTCTGGCAAGGGAAAGCTGGGGACCCAGGAATCTAAAGATTTTTTGGCTTTTTTGTTTCTAAATGACTGTGGGAAACAAGTGAAAAATACAGTTGCAAGACACGGTTTTCACATCTACAAAACCTAGCAATAAATTATTATTTTTAACTGGACTAATAAAGAAGAAAATGGTCTGTTATCTCAAAACAATTATTCCTGTGCCTAAGTATACAAGGCAAGAACAGTGAAAGGGAAAATCCCACACAGCGGCACTGCCCAGGCTGCACGTGCACTTCAAGTCTCACACGTATTTCAAATTCTGGAAACAGCTTTGTTACAATACATTACGGCCTCTTCAGCACACTGTCGTACTTTTAAACCATATTCTATCATTCTCTAATCATATTTCACTACAAACAAACCCTGTTTTACCATAAAAATAAAGTAACTGTGAACTGCAAAGCCATCATCCACTTAGGAAAAGTAGATTAATTATAACCTGCTCATTACAAGTGACTAGCTTTGAATACCAACAGGGTTGTGTTATTTTAATGTACTACATGGCACACTAGTTTTTAGCTTTTTCATTTCAAAAACTAATGCTTAAGATATTTTGTATCATCACTTTAAAAGTTAACTAGTTTCATTTTTAACAGTGTCCTCAGTTTGCACTGCCAAATGCCAAAACAAAGTATGAAACTATCCCTCAGAGAAAATTTCTGGTTTGGTTGGGTTTTTTTTTTGCTTTGGTCATCTGAAAGGTCTCTCCCAAATGAGTGCATTTATTCCAGAAAAGAAAAAGGACATTTTAAATATTCATACTGTTCACATGCAAAGAAAAAACTGCATCAGGCATATCCTGTATAAGAACTAACAAGATTCACCCCAAAATAGCTGGTTCCAAATTAAACATTAATTCAAACAGTATAGCAAATCCTGGGAGATTTGTTTTGATTCCCCCGCCCCCCCCAAAAGTACCTTTTCTTCAAACCATCCCACAGGACAGACTTGTATCACAGACACACAGAGAACACAGAGAACCGTCAGAAAACAGCAAACTCACAGTCTGTACCTTTTAAAGAAATGCAAGAAAAAGTAACGCCACAAGGTCAAGCACCTCTATTCTGACACCTTTTGACTTCCAGTTTCTGGGAATTCAAGTCAAGCTGTCATTAAAAACATAGAGATATACTATACAGAAGCTAATTAAAACACAACTAGCCATTATGCAAAGAGTGGTGGTACTGCCATGCCATCCACAGAATTGACTTCACCCATTAACTGAATGAAATTATATCCACAGGGAAGTGCTCAAGGTGATCGTTTTGTATGTTTTACCCAACTGTTCAACTATTTATCGAGAAACAAAAAGTTAAGAGATTAATTATATTTGAGCACTGACAGTTGTGTATCAAACACTTTGATAAAATACCTTCATATGCCATTAAAAATCTAGAAACTTCAGTTCTCTCGCTGTGAACCAGGATGTTTAGCAAGCTGGCATTCTCCGCCATTAAGTGCACAGCATAGCAGCAAGACAAAATGTATTTAAATATACTAGAACAAAGCATAACTGCAACCTCTTCACCCACCATAAATGGCTATTTGCAAAATATTTTGTAAAGCTGGTAAACTTGTACATGATAATGTACAGGACGTGGCCATTTACTTAGTGCGTAACATAGCAGGCAGTTTTCAAGCATACTGCATCATACCAACAACGGACACTCATATCTGAAAATAAAGGAGGAAAGAATAGTTTCTCTGCTGGTAAAAACTTAACCTTTAGTCCACCAATATCTAGAGACATAGAAACTACCACACAGCCACGACACACACAAACACAAAAGCCCAGGTTTCTTTACCCGAATGCAAACCTAACTCTGCCTTAAGTGTTGGTCCTCCACAGCCCCAAGAATTACATCAAGTATTCTTATGTCTACAAAGAGATTTATTATCAACAGAATAAAGAGCAAAGTGAAACAGGCAAGGAAGGTGCTCACAGAAAGCACAGCAGAAGCCAGGCACACCACCGACAACCTCAAGCCTGTGAGGATGGCTCCTACATTTTAACGACGTACATCTCGTGACAGTGCAAGCTGGCATCAGTTTGCACAACCACAAGGGAATTGTAACGAAGCTGTCCCTTGGAAGGTTTCTAATACCAAAACACAGATCAACATGTGACCTCGCAAACTGGCAGAACTGAAGCTTTCTTCTGAAAAAAGAAAGCGTATTTACAGGGGCCTGCTCATTTAATTTCAAGAAAAGAATCCACAGTGGCAGATCAAGAAGGAAAATCATCTTACAACTTCCAAATCACGTCTCCTAGTTGCATGCTAGTACAAGCGAAGCGACGTGCCTGTTGCCTTTGGACTAGGAGGCAAAGGGGGACAGTTTGGGCCAAAGACAAAAAAATTATCCAAGTCACTAGATGGAGAAGGGTTTTCAGATTGCTGTAACGAGTTTTCTGAATGTGACAAAATACAGCAGGCATTATTTACTACATTTACTTAATTTTACTCTTATTACTAGAGGAGATGGTACAAAAGCTTAAATTGAAGACAGCCTCAGGGTTAGATGATGAATATAAACTAATTTGACAAAAAAAAAGTTTACTTTTTCTTATTAAGCATGCCTGGCATGTTTTGTATGCCTGACTTCATTTAAAAACTGTCTACTGCACGACTTCTCTTTCCATTGAAAGTAACAGATTTAAGTACCAAATGAGTCTACAACAGTCTAAAAAAGGCACGAATTCTATAATGAGAGACTGATCCCTTATTACCAATTGTTCTCCCACATAAGCCTGTGTCCTAGAGCCATAAATCTTAATTATACTGCTGCTGCAACTAGTTGCTTCATATTCTACAGACAGCCACTCTCAAATATTATGCCGTACATGCTGACGGATTTTGCAATTTTGAGCTACTTAATTAACCACTCAGCTCCTGTGAATATCCCATCATGGCAAATGGTAAGCAGCGAGAAAGTACAACACACAGATTTCTTCTCGTCTGAAGTTTTAAAATACATTCTTCATCTGAAAGAAAATTCTCAGTTCTAGCAAAATTCTGACCATCTGGAGCCTCATCTGTTACTTAATAAGAAAGTTAACGAGTCAAGCAAGCTGGGTCTGCAGGCATCTTCCTGCTCTGGAATTGCTTGGTAAGAAACTTTGTTTTTTCCTTTTCTTGAATAAGTTATGAATGCATATAAAACTTTATGGAAAGCTGAAGAAATTTCAAGGTAGAAGCCTTGGGTGTTACTTTGTATCAGATGTCAAGAATAATCCAAGAAACTTCAGCCTTAGGGAGGTTTATACAGCAGACAAAAAAAACACCCCAAAGCTGCTCATATGCTTCAAAGAAAACAATGTGCGGTGACAAACCGTGCTAACATACCCAGAACAAGCGGATACCAGAGTTTCAGAAGTCCCCAATAACTCACTTTTGGTTCTAAACTGCTGTAGGAGCTTCTGCTGCTTCCATGTCAGGAAATCAAAAACTCCAAGCAGCAAGGATGAACTGGAGGCAATCCTTAATAACACCGAACGTTAAAGGAAACTACATACTCCACAGAAATATTAGGAAGTGGCTAAAACCGTAGCCTTCATCTCTATTCGCTTCAGAGGAAGGCTCAGCACTGCCCAAGTAGGTAGCTCACTCCCTGCCTTCAGCATCTCACTGGATTTGGTCCCTCCAAATCCCATACTTCTGCAAACCAGCAATCTGAAGTGCTGTGAAGCTGTGCTGCCGCTACCACAGTAACAATGATGGTTCAAGGCCTTAAATACTCCCTTCTGTTACTTGCACTGATATATTAAAACAATACATTATTAAATCAATAAATTATTATGTCTTGATCAACAGTAAGGGATATAAAACCAAAGAAAAAAACCCCATACACTTATAAAACAAAATGGTTAGCGAAACCACAAGTCTAGCTGAATTTCAGCCAAATTTGAAACATACATCGTGAATGGATGGCACCAAAACTCTGTAACTCAGCTCTTACATGTTTTACCAATGCTTCCACCTTTTCTGCTTATAAACCTGGGCGTTCCCTCAAAACCAAGAATATGGAGAACATGAAACAAAACCAATTTTTCAAAATATTACTTCATATTTTCAAATGGCCAAATTCTCAGTCACCAAATAAGTTTAATGTATAACTGTTTTGACTTAATGCTCTTGAACTATAACCACTTCTGGATTCCTCTACAAAAGTGAGAAAAGCAGAATTTGGGGTTCTTGCCAGAGACTTTCTATGGTAGCCAGTCATTCAGAAACAGCAGTTTCTAGGTAAAAGGCTTGAACTTTTCTTACCTCAATGTTCTGAGAAAGGAGCAATGAATGCTAGTTAAAGAGAGTAAACCAAGAGTCACTAGGTTAACCCAATTTTCTCAGAGTACAGAAAAGAAAATTAAGTTTTATCCCAAATTATTTTAGAGTATTTTTTAGAAAACAAAATCTTGCGCCACAAGAATCACTGAAAGGTAACTTCAGAGTGAAAACTAGAGTTTCTTGTGAAAATAAGCATTTGATAAAGACTCACATCTGACAGGAATAAAGCATACTTATGAAAGACATTAAAAGTTTTAAAGTCTAAAGATCTACCTGGAAATCTGATACAAACCAGATCAGATTAAATGTACCTGAAAATTCAAAGTAATACAATACAGAATCAATTGCATTTATATATAGTTCTAGAACAAACTTGACAAAAACCAAATTATGCTTGAGATATTAAGAAACAGTCTTGGGGTGGGGGGGAGATGGACATGTAAACAATCAAATGTATGTTTCCATGGCAGATTTCAAACTGCTTTGTGTCAAAACAAGCGAGAAAAACACTTATCTACAATTACTCTGAGCTCCCAACTCGGCAGCTCTCAAGAGTGTCCCTCTGTAGGCAAGTGTGAAGTTGACCTCGGACTGCCAAATCACAAACTAAGCTCCACAGTGTATGAAGCCAAATCAGTCCCTTAAAAATGTCATCATGTAATTTTTACATATTTTTATTCGTCAGCAATGGAAAGAAAAAAGGAAAATAAGAGTATGCATAAACTATATACACGGGTATTGGACTAGAAACAATTCCAACACAAGTTACAGAAGACTCAAAATTAAATTTTAAACATCACCAAGTAATCTCAAGAAAAATTAGCTTCCCACTCCTCCATTATAGGTTCAGTTGATCCAAATGACGCCACCTCAGAGGAAAGGCAACACGAGACCTCTTTCCCTCTTGGATGCCAGGTGCAACACAGGGCAGCTCACCAGTGACAGTTCTGTCCCATAACCGATGTGGGGAACAAATTGACTTGGATGTCCACCCATGCCAGAAACTCCCATCATAAACCCCAACCCGAGTTTAGCACACCCTTAACAGAGATGGCAAGCGTGAAAAAGCTAGCAGGTGCCTCACAGAAGGGCAGTCCTTGCCGGACAGCTGAGAGCAGTGACAGCGCACCACCTGGAAACGTGCCCTGCCGCTGCCTGATACCATCCACAGACAGAGGGTATGAATTTCGAAGGACTGTCAATCTGGCACGTCTCGGCAATATTCAATTCAAAGGCAAAATTTTAATAAAGGAATTAATACTAGTTTGACAATGTCAGAATTATCACAAACACATCAGTTCTACTGATACTACATAAAAAAATCTCTAGATTTAAGAAACAAACAAGTTCTCTATGCCAATTTCCAAGATCTTTTAAGGCAACATAATGCAATTAAAGCATGTGAAATTTACATTTTCTTATTTATTTTTAATTTGAAAGCCACTTCAGTTACACAAATCTTCATTGCTTCAAATTAATGTCAACAGCTTAAGTCATGATCCTGAGAACAGATTCATTTAAGTGGGACTACTCTCATATGCTGTTACTTGTGCAAATATTTGCAAGATTCAACCCTGAAGTCACTACACAATTTACAACTACGTTCCTCATTTGTGAATAAACTCACCTTTTAATTCAGTAAAACATCGTTCTGTCATTTGCCATCATATTCTCTTAAGTTCTGCAAAAACACATTTAATTCGTATATTAAATTCGTATATTAATTCGTAGGCAGGTCAGCATGTCAGGAAGAGGAGACGAAGAGCTACTGGAAACCACAGCATGGCACATATGGCCACCAAGGAAACATGCAAGGAAGCTGAACACCACACAAATCAAACATGGTTATCCTCAAAAGACAAACAGTAACAATACAGATGTAGGCTGTTTTCTACAAAATTATTTTTATCAATCAAGACCACTTTGCAGCACCTAACACATAAGGATCTAGAAGTGCTTATTTAAGGTGAGGGGGGAAAAATGTCTTCTTTGTCAATAAGGTCAAGATTTCACCCTAAACACCAAGTTTGGGTGGAGGTGAATAGGAGATTGCACTACACTGAAAAAAACACTCCTGCTGACTTTTTGGAGAAAGCGAACAGCTGTTTCAAAGCAAATTCTACACGCCCGTGAGGATGAAGGAAAGTATGTTATCCAGGTGGAGCATCAAGTGTAGTTTACATAGCCAAAAAGTAATTTGAGTTTTCCAAGAACACTACAATTAATATCCATATTCTTTAAGCATGTGTCAAGGGACCTGCTTTAAATGCTCCAAGAGGTGACACAAACTGCAGCAGGACAAAGACCTTCTCAGTACTACCCTAGGTCATCACAGCCAAGTACAGAAGCAAAGACTCTGCATTTGAGTTGTAAAAGAGGCATTTCAGTATCTTCTAAAAATTTCTCAAGTGGTGACTCTGAAAGACCCCTTGTTAGCCTCAAACCAAACCCTAGAAAAGCAGGGAACACAGATATATATGTGATTTGGAGAGACTTCAGTATCTATTAATATTAAACCAGACAAGGAATTAGACTACGTTCACGACATACATCAGAAAAATGCACAGTGGACAAAAAAGTTAAACCATTTGTTACACTACAACATATAGAAGTTGTTTGTAAATTCTCAGGAGAATCAAGGAGCAAATATCTCTTGCTCAGTTTGTTTCTCTTAATCACTAAACACAACAGATACAAAGCATTTTCACTGAAAACATTTTTTTTCTATTTATGTGTCCTGTAATTCAAGACAAGCAGGTTGCAATAACATTAGCAAGCCACACATCTGAAATCCATTAAACCCCCCCCACTTTTATATCATCAGAAAGTCCGGAATTAACAGCCCCAAGATATTAAAACAAATGGTTATAACAGACTCCAATCAAAGATACAAGTAACTGAAAAAGATCAGTATCTGTAGTTAAACAAGCCATATTAAAAACCCATCCACCCTCATTTTTCAGGCATACCCATTGAAAAACTCTCTTCTAATTCAAGGTCTGCTGCTGTTGTTTCCTGAAACAGTTTTCAGACTAATACCCCTAATGTAGAAACATGGCATGAGGACAATGAGCGAAGAACAATTTATGGCGTACCCGAGATCTCCACTAAAGCGCAGGCTGCCTACACAAGGTTGGAGAGGAGAAAAGTTACTTCTTGCTCCTATTGACAGTAATGTCCACAGACAGACCTTAGGAAATGGAAAGAAAATGCATTCCTTGTGCTCTGTCTTCCTGCTTTGAGCTGTTCGTACATGCTCAGGGTTCTTGGAAATAGGTGCCATTTCAGGGGACTTCAGTTTTCAAGTACTAGAGCACTTCAGTCCTGAAAGTCAGCCAGTTGTTTTTGAGAACAAAGAAATGAAATGACTAATATACCACAACATCCTCCACGGTATCTTCACCTTTCAGTCATTGGCTTCCCTGGTTTATATTCACTTCATGAAAATGAATTCAATATGCCTGCACCCTTTCTTTTTTTTCCTGTTCCCTCTCCTCTTCGTGTACAAGGAGACAGCCAAAAAGAAGCACCAGGTCAGGATGTACTACTTCAAAATACGATTTCTAACAAAAGCTGAAACCCATCTTCTTATGTAAACTATCTTATTCCTTGGAATGTTACAGGTAATGTTCTAGGAAAAACTGACCACACGCAACTGGGAAAATACTAGTTTAATCACACATTTCTATTTTTAAGCAAGCCCTCCTCTGCGATTACTAGAAAACATACACAACTTGAAATTAATTTAAAAAACAGTAAGAAGTTATGGGTGAGGGCAGAAGTTAAGTGACTAAATTTTAGTAGATGTGACTTCCAACTGGTGTTTCAGTCAAACTATTACTCTGATTTCACCCCAGCAGCATAGCCATATCACTTGAATAGCAATTTGACTTCTCTGCAGCAGTGCCTGCAGTTGTGGGAAATTATTGCTCTGGAGGCCACATGCATTACACCCTCACCGTGCCACGTAAAGATCCCCTAAGTCAGGGTCAAAGGAGTCTGGTTTGGGATCAGAAGACAGCACGATCCCTCTTCCTGCCTGCTGGCTCAGAAGGGCACCACTTACCAGCTAACAAGGCAGACAGCCTTCAGCAGCTGGCCTGGTATCTCTGCCTCTGAACAGCACGGCAGCACTCCGCAGAGATGTGTATGAGAGCGCACGAAAACAACCTGGTGCTCCAACGTGACTTAACTGTACAGCGTAGGGAAGCCCACAGAACCTCAAGCCCTGCAAACTCATGAGCTATTCACATACAACTTCTTGAACCGACTGCAACAGATAAGAGTAAGGGTTTGCAAGGTAAGGACTCTGACTCTTCAGAAATGGGGCTATATGAAGCTTATTGCTCAAAGCACTTTGTAATCCTCTGGTGAAATGTGCTATGTAAGTGCAAAGTACTATTGTTAAGTCAAACTAAGTTTTTTATTTTTATTTTTAAATATCTAGGAATTTCTCAGCATTTCCCTGTTTACCTAACTGATCAGNGTTCCCCCCCCCCCCCAATTTAGTAAACAAGTTTCATTTTTCCATGCTAAAATCTGCAATATCTTTCAAAAAAATATCAAAACACCTAAGAGAAACTGAGGGTGCAAAGTTGCTTACAACTCATCTACTTTATTCCCGTGGCTAGGATATCACCAGAACTTTTAAACCTCACAATTTTTTCTGAGAGGCCATAGTACCAAAACCAGTATTTGGCAAAGACTTGGTGAAGAACAGTTTCCTAATACTCAGCAGTAACCCTTACAATAAATTTAAGGGGAAAATACTTAGCTTTTTTCCTCTGATTTTTTTTTTTTCTTTAAATCAGGTACCAGCTATGTTTTGTCGCTCCCATTTCTACGGTATTTGCAGTTTCATGTATTTAGACCAAAGACACTTTCCAAAAGCTGGTGTACAACATCTTTATATACACTACAAATTCAGATTACCAGACTATAATCAGACATTGAATATATAAATAACTTTGCAAACTATTTACAGGTTTTAAACTAATCAGGTTCCAAGCAACCAACACTCTTAAGGCAAATTCGTTTGTATGACTGGCTGTCTGGCCTTTCAGCATTTCTCTTCCCTCCCCAACCCCCCAAAAATGATAGGCAATAAACATGGAATTGAATTACCCCCTGCCCCTGTACTGACAGAATTTCTTGTATGGAAAAATGATTAACTACTTATGATCTTTCCTCAAAACAAGGAAAAGTGTATAGAAATGCATTTCTGTGTTTGCGTGTAAAGAAAATCATTAAGGTGCATACCGAGAAGTGGAAAGACCAATGTCTTATAACAACATAATTTTTGTATGCACTTGACAAATGGATTTGGGAATTTGGGGAAAGCATCAGTTTAAAGCTGCACAACCCTTTATATTACTATGCATTTATAAGCTCATTAGATATAAAATCTGAAGAGCTCAAAGGGATTTTCTGTAAGAGGTGACACTGTGCAATATAAAATGCAGCAGAGAGTGGATTTTCAAAGCATATGTTTAAGTACATTAGAATTTTTCTCTTATACTATATTGCTGTGCAAGATACTATTCACCATTTAAAGGGATTCTGCACATCTTGCCAATCCTTATATTGGAATAAAAATTGGCCATTTCAAATAGTATCTTTTTGTTACAACATTGTATTCTTAAGTGCAATCACAGTGCAATCCCTTTTGTCAATGCATGACTGAAGCAACCAAGCATATTCTGGTGAAGTAGACAGAATTCACATACCAAACATGCTTAGTGCCTTCCTTTAAGTCCCAATCATCACTTTGTTCTTACTATTTTTCAATGCCCTGATTAGGTCTTTGTTTGGAATTAATTAGCTATTGTGGTCTGAAGGATTTTGGAACAAAGCAGAGACTTTATACTGAATTCAGAGGTCATCTCCAACAGAGACAAAAGGTGGCAAATTATCGATTAGCTTTATATTTAGAAGCATCCCTTGGTTCACTGCTAGGATTGCTCCAGTCATCTGCTTCAGGTGTGGTCTTGTAGTGTCGCCATGCTGACTTATTAAAAACCGGAAGTCTTTCAAATGATTCACTTGAAAGGGCCTACGGAAAAACAAAAGCAATGGTAAGATATAATTAGAGATACAAAGAGCAAGATGATACTCTGGGGAGTTCTACAGTCACAACTTCAGTATCGAACAAGTGTCTCAATTATCCAAGTGTTACATGTCACAACACTATTTTGAAAATACTTCGGCTTTAACTAATCATTCCAGTCACAGTCAAAGTACTAGTCATAGTCAAAGTTAAAAGAAAATAATAACACTTTAAAATAGCCAGAAAAAAGTTTTGGTTGGAAACATTTTAGGGAGATTTGTCATTGACACTGAGCGGGCAGCTACTTTACTTAAAACACTTCAACAAACTCAGACTCTGTCAGTGCACACATCTGTGAGGACTATTCTAGCTCATTCTAGTTCTATTAGCATGCCTTTTTCCTCTAAGACCATACCTTTTTCTTCCACACATACATGCACAGCATTAAACCCATCAGAAACTAAAGTTAGCACAGGATTCCACAACTCACTCGCTACGTACAGCAAGGCACAGTGACAACACTGTCAGCAACCAGCACATGACCTATATGCTGGATTCTTTTAAATTCCCTGATGAAATTCAAGCAGTTAGTTTCAACCTTAAGCCCCTGAGGAGCCTGGGATCTCTCAAAAAATGACAACAGGATCAATGCATTCTATTGCACAAAAGTCAAGAACAATAACAACAAAAAAGTACTAGTTAGGAGTCAGTCAATAGACTCAGTTTTATTTTGGTCAAAATTTTTGGAATCAAAAAGTAGTAACCAAAATTATCTCTCATCACAAGGTTCTTCGCAAATTCAGCACTTATGACAGATTAACAAAATGCAAAGATCCAACGTAGGTAACTGAAAAAAAATAAAAAACCAAACAAGCTAACTAGTATTAGTGCCAGGTTAACATTTCTAACCTCTGCTTTTAGGATTCTGTTTAACTGGTTTAGATAAAATATAATGAAGATAGCAATTGCAGATTTGAAAACAAGTTGGAGAGTGAAAAGAGAGCAAGTTCAGTTATTCAGCCTACTATAAACTATCAAACCGCACTGCATTACTAGCTTATAAACAGGTCAAATTCATACCTTCAAATAAATTACGGCATCTGAACCAACGCCTTCCATTGAGTAGAGTTTAAGGTCACCTTGAAAGTACCTCGCATACAGGCGAGAAATTGGCAAGCCATAGCCAAACCCAGCCTACAAAAACAAGAAAACAAAAGGAAA
Source organism: Ibidorhyncha struthersii (assembly GCA_013398815.1). NCBI lineage: Eukaryota > Metazoa > Chordata > Aves > Charadriiformes > Charadriidae > Ibidorhyncha > Ibidorhyncha struthersii. The sequence continues at coordinate 150,508 of VZSZ01010706.1, read as the reverse complement.
AACATGGTGGAAAGTCAAAAAAAGGCAACAGATCAATTGTTTATAAAACAGAAGATACATAAATATTAGGTTTGCATCAAATTACCCTTTCCTTTATTACTCAGCCTGAACTGTATAAGTTGGTACTCAACCTTTTGAGCAATATCCTTTTTTCCAAGGTATAATTTTTTAGCTTAAGTACGGAAAAGGGAAAAATATCAGAGTCCTTTATTAGGACTACCTTGTCTATTTGGCATTTTCTCAATGAGACAGGTAGGGGTAACATACCATACATGCTGCCTCCAATCAAAGCAAACCAATACCTCCAAGCCTGGGATTATTATTCTCAAACATCTCCCCACTCAGGAGACTACACAAGAAAGCCAGAGACAACTCTGTTTACTTCATCTAGGTCCCACTATTATGACTGCTGATGCCATACTGCCATAGAGATCAGAAGACTACATACAAAGCAATACAAGTCAAAATACTCCTCACTGCTGTTTACCCACCTACCAAATTCCACAGCACTGAATGATCTACTGAGGACTGAGAGCCTGTATAGACCATACAATTTTCAAAGCACAGGTACAAATTTTAGATTTTAAATTTGCAACACTAATATTCATAACCATATCTGCAACAAGGTCAACACTTGGCACCTTTTCCAACACATTCTTGTCAAAAAGTTATTAAAAAAACCAAGCCCCTCTCGCTGCAGCCAGGGAGTAAGATTTTGGTCTACACATCTTCTTTTTCAGATGACTGGTTATGTGCTGAGAATCACATTGGTTCATTATTCACCTTACACTCGCTCCACGAATTTTTCAGGAGTATCCAGAGCAATAAAGGAAGGATTCCAGACGTACAAGCATTTGAAAATAAGGACATATAAGGCAATGGAGTAATAAGACTTTTCCATAAGGGTGGATTACAAGAATAATTAGACACCTAAAGTTTTCAGAAAACCAATGAACTCATTCCACTATAATATTTCTACACAGGCAACCTGACAGATACTGAAAATCATGCCCCGAATCTTAAAAACAAAGCCCCCAAATGATACAAAAATAAAAAAGAAGGCAAGGAAGCAGAACTTACAACCATAATACACAGCTAATACGCGATACAACTTTTTAAGAAATCCCTTGAGGGAGGAGTGAACAATCAAGAAGTCTGTACTACAGTATCCATCACAAATTGTTTTTGCTGTCATCTATCATCTCTACAGTATCTTTTTACCTCTTTGCCTTGTTTTAACAGAAGTCTAAATTTAGTGAACTAAAATTGGTTAGAGCTGCTCACACTGATGACTAACAGTTCTTCTGAGCAAAATGAGAAATAGAAATGCCAAAGATGCATTTTCTACTCACACCACTTGTCAGTTATCAGTGTCCATTTCCACAGTTAAAACAGTTGCTTAGCTGCACTTTTTCAAACAGCAGTATGCTTTAAAAATGAAAGATTCCCATTAGAGACACATGCACCACTTTCAAACACCTGGCCTTGAAACTAGATGCATGTCTTTCTTCATCTCTAAGAACTGGAAGTTATTTCAAAGGAAATTCCCATAGCTGACCTGCATCTTTTCTGGAGACTGGACAATAAATACTCTACAGAAATTAAAAAGCACAGCAACTGAAAGGCAAAATGTAGATAGTACATACCCCCAGGAACAGCTCAAGTAAAGGGCAGTACCAAGCAACCCTGAAAACATATTATACTTTTCCTCTCTCCAGAATTATGCCTCTTTAAAACCCCTGCCCAACTTCTGTTTGCCTCCTGCTCCTTCCAGGATTTTTTTTTTTTACGCTCTGTGCTAGCCCACACAATTATTTCATACTTCCCTCTTCCAAAAAGTTCCTGTCAGCCTCTTCTCTACATTGTTTTCTGGGTGTTTTCCAAAAACAGACAACTTACAAGAAATATGAAGACAACAGATCCCAGACGAGTACCTTGCTAAGGCAAGACCTTGCAAAAGGTTTATTTTGCAAAAGAAAATTTACAAGAATTGATTACTACATAGATCTGTGCTTGACCTAGAGGATGGAATATAATCAATGATGGCACATCTGCCTTGAGAAGAGAAAGCTTTGTAGAGCCAATTTCTCATTAAATATTACAGTATGCATTACACATATAGGAAATTATTAAATTCCTGTGATACTAGTGCCTACAGGTTTAATTAAACCTAATTTAAGCCATGTTTCTCCCACTATAAACAAATGCTGCCAGGGAGAGAATCATGAAATTCTCTAAGAAAACCTAATTATCATCAAACATTACCATGTGTTTCTTATGCTTCCACTACGCGTATAGCAGTACAGATGAGTGCAAGACCTGCTAGAATCTGAATGCTGCCATGGCAACAAGGTTTCTCAGCAGTTTTTAAAGAACATTTGCAATGACACATAAAGAATTTTCACCAATCAACAAAAAGATCCCTCTCTTCCCCTCCCCAAGTCCATGAATGTTTCATAAACTAGTCAGGGGATCATGTAACAATGGGAGGGAGAGTTAGAACAGAAAAATATGTCTATTTACACCGCACTGCAATTTAGTTTATGAATACTGTCTAAGTCAAGAACGACACAAGCACAGACCTACCTACCTACCTTCTGGAGCACCGTAATTCTTAAGCAGTTTGGTCTTTTGCACTAAGCAATAAAGAAACTCTCCTTCTGTATGGACTTTGAAGAGGATTTATGCAGAACCTTTCTGTTGAAGGATTTTTATTTCTAGACTGATACAAAGTATAGCATAATTGTTTTTATAACTGGATCTAAGCCATAATACATAATGTGTGTCAAGTTTTACTGCTAAAGACCTTTTTCCTTTTAGTGGAAAGATATGCCACAGACTCAGTTCTTTACTTTCTTTCTGCATGCACATATAAATAACAGAGCTTAACTCTTGTCAACATTCAGTCATGCACAGGCATCAGTCAGACTCACAGGGCAAAAGTTGCCAGGTTCACAAGACAGAGATACTTTGCAGGTCTGACTATAGTGACATGTAGACTGAAGAGTAAAACAAAGCCTTAAAATGGGGTACAGTAGGAGAAAACTAAGTATAAATGCCACAGAATCAAAGTCAGCAGTCTTGAAGATGAGGAAATAAATACAGGAATGCATTGCTGAAGAGGCGTGGGGGAGGGGGAAGAAAGAATAGCATCAGTCCTAAACTGAACAAGTTTTACAATCAGAGCGCCACAAAGAAAGAGATATTTTAATAGTGAATACCACTGGTAATCAAGGTATAAGTTTACAGTGAGAACAAGTTTCAGGAAATCTTTGTAGGCTGATACAGTAAATTGCTGATCAAAAGTGAGACAGAACAAAGGCAGATTATGAATCAAGAAAGAGTCTACCATTCTTGCCATAAAGAAAAAAAGCTTGTATTTGAATTAAGGCCTATTCCCTATCACTCATCCCATTCAAGGAGGACTTTATGAAAAAGCCACATCATTGTTTGAAACACTACTAAGATGTGTTGCAGACTTAGGAGCTGTGAAGGATTATTATCAAGTCAATGCAGATACAGAACTGGGTTTCACACCTATTGTGGTGACATCAAACACTGGTGAAAACAATGCAATACACTGACATGCCACAGTGCTACGAACCGTGGACTAAGACAGTACCATGAAGACTTTCTGCTAAAAACCTAAAAGGAAATTTATCTCTCAACCACTTTGAATCGTTTTCACCCTCAGTTCACTGTTAATTATGTTATATCAGAAATAGTCACATACTCTCTGCACCACATTTTATCAGCTGCCTAAAGGCACTTCAAGCACAGAAGTCTCAGGAGAAAAAAAAAAAAATCACTTAAGAACATGCTAGATGAGTGCTCCTAAATAGGGAAAATAAATTTCTCAAAGAAGCAACTTTTTCTCGACATGTTTGAACATAAAGGATTGCATCAGAAGCAAAAGAGAACAAAGATGAGAAGAGGCAAGCATACAGTATCAGTATTAATCCACTTACTGAAAGCCAGTCAAATGGAACACAAGCTGTATCATTTTTATCACAATGACCCAATATGTAATTTAATAAAATAATTTAGTTATAATAATGTAAAAAATTATGCTTGCTAAAAGAATCTATGCATTTAAGACCGAAATCATTCCCTGCTTAGAAGAAACTATAGTAAAATTTTGTTTGTTTGAAATCTGACCCTGATCTCAGAAGGGAGATTTCCAACTGAAAAGGAATATACCAAAAGTGTTCATACCACATGCAGATTGGGGAAGGTTTTTTTAATATGTTTTTACAGTCCATAACTTATATAAAAATAATATTCAAAGTTCAATGTAAGCTTGTGCATTACCAGGATGTGTTTCTCTAGTGCTGTAATTCTGACAGTGTGGCTCACCTTTCCAATACATTTATTACAGGAAACTCAGATAAACAGGAATTTACACATGAAAGAGGAAATTATTAGGTTAACCACCTTCTCAATAATACAACACTAAAAATCCTGTCCATTAACCTGCGAAAACATTATGCTTATGCAGATATGCTTGTTTCCAAGAATATAATGTCAAGACAAAGAAAAGCAATTTTCTATTCCAAAGACTAAGTGATGATAACAGAGCCTATTTTCTCCTGATATGTTTTACCTGCACAGAATTGCTAATGATAAACAATTTCTTCAATGGAAAACCTGACTGAAGTGAAGGGAAACATACAACTATAGTAGTGCAAAGGAACATTTAAATACATATTGCAATTTCTTACCAAAGGCACAGCTCTTGAGGGCTCCAAACTAGGCCTGGGGGCTGTTGAGTACATGTAGTTAAACAATCTGTCTATTTTTCTTAAAGGTACACCTCCACCTTGATCACTTATCTACGGAATGAAAAGTTAGAGTTTTAAACATTCTGTTCTGAAAATACCTGCAAAACTCAAGCAGCATTATCTAAATTACTTTAGAAATATTAAAGATGAGGCTAAGGACTTTGGGTTTGCCTAGTTTGGAGAAAAGAAGACTGAGGGGGGACCTCATTGCTCTCTGCAGCTTCCTGAGGAGGGGAAGTGGAGAGGGAGGTGCTGATCTCTTCTCCCTGGGATCCAGTGACTGGACACATGGGAACAGTTCAAAGCTGCACCAGTCAGTGGAGGTTTAGACTGGACATTAGGAAGCATTTATTTATTGAGAGGGTGTTCAAACACTGCAACAGGCTTCCTAGAGAGATGGTTGGTGCCCCATGCCTGTCGGTGTTTAAGAGGCATTTGGACAATGCCCTTAATAACATGCTTTAACTTTTGGTAGCCTGAAGTAAGTGGTCAGGGCAGTTGGACAAGGTGATCATTGCAGGTCACTTCCAAGTGAAAATATTCTATTTTAATGAATATGAAGCAATTATCAGAAGTGATATAGTAATTAATTTGCCTTTTCAAATTACGAGTCGTACTACTCTAAACCTAGCAGGTTTGTAAGCTGCATATTATTTTTAGGCATTTACCTTAATAGATAGATCTTCTTTCCCCAAAGTGACTAACGTTTTGATCGATGGATAGCCTTCTCTCTTACCTTCGTGCAATTCTACTGTAGCTCTCATTGAATTCTGAGGGTAAAAGAAAAAACAGGTGCCTTTCATTCTAACTTTACCATATGTACTTTTTGTGACAACTTAGAACTTGCATTTATTTTGTTGAATCTAGATACTTGGTCCCACATTTGTATACAGGACAAAAAAAATCTGTATTTGAAACAAATTCATAAAGTGCTTTCAAGTCAATGAGTTGTTCAGTTAAACTTTTACATCAGAACTCCACTATACATAGTTATATCTATTTGATACACAGTCAGAGAACATAAAGCAAGAAAACTTTTTTTTTCTGTGTGAAATCAAGTAATTAAGTATAAGGCATGACAACATCCTTCACCTCCACCTTGCAGAACACCAGTAGTGATGTTCACCACAGAACAAGCTTTGATCTTCTCAGCCTGGGTCACACAATTGTTAAGTTACCATCTATCAATCTGACTGTATCATATCCATTAACAGAGTTTCCACTACTAGTCCATCACAGATGACCATTACTTACTGGTTTCATACTGTTTCATGACTTGTACCAAAACATACTTACCAGTAGTGTAGAAATTCTCACCTGTTCTGCCCTAAAATTAACATTACAAATGGCAAAATAGGGGAAGATTTAAATGAACATACTTTACAAATGTCAGAAATCAAACCCAAAATACCATCATTTAGGAAAAGCTTCTCTGACAAACGCATTTTTCCCCTGAATTTCTAGTGTTCAATTGCACCACCTAGAGACCACCTATCTTATTTGAAAGCATACAACCGCTCTCAGGTTTCATTTTCACTGTTGTTCCAATTATTCAGAAAACACAAATAAAACCAAAACAAAGCATGTAATTTACACTATTCAGACATATGGGCTGTTTTCACAATAAACAAAAGACACACGCTAACCAGTCCTCAAATATGCAATGAAGAAGCAAGCTTATGAAAATTGCAAGGTAATAGTCTATTTTTGCAATGACGATACAGCTATCGTGAGTGTTTTAAGTTAATCAGCTGCAAAAGCACAAAAAGAGAAGTGGGAAAACACAGAAAAAAATTTAAAGTACACAAGGGCATAAGAGAGGGCTGTAAGCCTAGCTTTTAACAGTTTCAGCACTCTTCACTTGTTTATTAAGCTTAAGAAAGGAAAACTGAAATAACTTTTAAGAGCTGTAACTGAAAATAATCTCTATTTCAACAGTAATTTAAGTTCGCAAACCCTTTCCAAATATTAACAAGTGCAACCTACCTTGAATAATTCAAATAACATATGAAACAAATGAGAAGGTACATAGACTACTTGAATAGGCTTGTTTGGAGCTTTAGCTAAAAAAAAAAAAAAAAATTACAAATTATTCTTTTTTCAGAACAGTATTTTGTAACATTTCTATTTACAGGAATAACATGAAACTGTAGGCAAAGACAAGTAGGTAAGCACATTGTAATTTTCCAAGTGCAAGATTAGCTCCATGAAGTAAACCCATAAATTTCAGTTACGGCCAGCACCTGAAATAACACATTCTAATGATGATTTTCAAAGACATGTATGTCAGCAGACTTTGTTTAGATATGAAACTTCACTAAGCAGTGGTTGGTTTAGTACTGACATAACCAAGAGAACTTTCCCACTTCAGTGGGAAACTTTTTCTTAACATGCACAATATGTAATCATCATACTTGCTGCTCAAAGATTCTTGAACTAGAAAAATTTACTGTTTAAAAATTCTAAAAACAGCTACACATTTTCCCTGAATTAATACATATAAAATGTAAAGTAGTCACAAAATTTTTCAAAACAAATTTCAAACAATATCATAGTTTTCTTATTCCAAATCATAACTGAATTGTTTTTCCACTGTTGTCCTATTGTTACTGTTTTGGCAGAGGTGTATGGCTTGGCACAGCTCTGAATGCTAGAGTGCTAATAGATTTGGCAGGAAATAATACAGCTGCATTTAATACATTCCAAGACAGTTTTGGTGCTGAAGATACAGTCATCCATGAACACTCAAATATCTACCGGAATTAAATTATACAGTCACAGCTTGTCAGACTCGGCAGTAGTTCAGATTGAAGAAAAGTCTCTAAATGTCTACTTCATAGATTGCAGGAAGATACAAGCATGCACACTGAAAGTGACAAGAGTCAACTTCATCCTTTTTGGCACTGAGGGCCCATAATATTTAAGACACACCGTAGTGAAAACTCCTAGGAAAAGGAGACCAAAACAATGCTCTGTATAATTAGCTGCAAGGGACCTTGCTGTTTTATCATGTTAATTTTGTCAGAGTCCACACTCCAGTTCTTTTATCATAGAATCACAGAATGGTTTGGGTTGGAGTGGGGGACCTTAAAGATCATCTAGTTCCAACCCCCCTGCCATGGGCGGGGACACCTCCCACTAGACCAGGTTGCTCAAAGCCCCATCCAGCCTGGCCTCCAGCACTTCCAGGGATGGGGCATCCACAGTTTCCTTGGGCAACCTGTTCCAGTGCCTCACCAGCCTTACAGTAAAGAATTTCTTCCTAATACCTAATCTAAATCTCCCCTCTTCCACTTTGAAGCCATTACCCCTCATCCTATCACTGCACTCCCTGATAAAGAGTCCCTCCCCGTCTTTCCTGTGGGCCCTCTTTAGGTACTGGAAGGACGCAATAAGGTCTCCCCGGAGCCTTCTCTTCTCCAGGCTGAACAACCTCAACTCTCTCAACCTGTCCTCATGGGGGAGGTGCTCATCACCAAAACCAAGGCAGACTGATTCGTACTCGTTTGAGGCAGGAAGTACACGTAGAAAACATGTTATTGTTGCTCTTGTGAGGTAATTTGCAAAGTTGCTTTCCTCATGTTGATAATAGGCTAGTTTAAAGGAAACAAGTAATTCTTTCCTTGCCTTTTTTTTTTTTTCTGAGATCCAGCAACTTGTCTTCTCTACTGTTGGATCTTTTTACTTAGGCCTTAAAATTAATTTTGTATTGATTCCTCTGCTGCAGCACTCAGTACTTTTAGCTCTAAACATCACTCAGTTTTGGAGAGGGGAAGGTTGGGTCCTTTGGTTTTGGGAGAGGGAGGCTGGTAGTAACGCATCAGTGTTGACAATATCACTTTGTGTAGAGAAGTATTTCTACAATATTTAATAGTAGTTTGAGCAACATATAGTCCCATATATTACATTCTCCATTTTAAGTGTTACCTATATCTGAGACTTCTGCAATTCTTCTGCTGAAGTTTGGAAACATCTTAGTCTTATGTTTGGACAGTGGTCCAAAATTTGTGACAGAATCACTCAAGACAGTTTATTTTTTTTAACTTAAAAATAATCTATCTTTTGGCAATAGAAACGACGAACCAAAAAAAAAAAATCAGTCAATACACTGACAAGGATTTTCTCATCAGTTTTGTAGTATTCGATTTTCACCTTTGCAATCAACTTGAAACAGATTTTCATGTGAGAAGTTTATGATAGGACTTGAAGCATAGACTATGTAAAAAAAATTCTAATTTTGCCATCTTACACAGAAAAGCTCACCACTGGTGCAGGGACAGACAGTGGAATTTATAGGCCTACTTCAAAATGAAACAGATTTCAGCTCTATTAAAAGATAAGTTAGAAGGCAGGTGTGTTTCCTTCCCAGTTACGAGGATTCTTGACCACTTTTTTCCTTAAAGTGATAGTGAATTCAGCAGATAGCACTCTGCATTCAACAACAAGAATTAAACATGTCATGATGATCAACTGTAATTCAGGTGCCCATGTAGACACATTAGAAGAAAAGTAACTCTGCATACAGGACTGCAGAGTTCCAATCATAACTTACAATTAATTAACAAAACTAGAAGTCACAGAAATTAGAAATGCTTTTTCTCACATACATCACTTAAATTAATTTCACAATTACCATTGAATTCTTCAACTTCCAGATCAGGTGCCACCAGATAGTACTGTTCACATAACATCTTAGCTGTTTCATAAGCATCTACAAAACAACAGAACACTGGCTTATCAAAATTATCTAGAGACGACTAGCAAATTTCATCCTGTATGCGAAAGACTACAAGCAGAACACTCATTTTAGTAACTATTTTACAAGCATGAAACTGGTATCCATTCCAATCCCTTTTTCTTTGTATGCTTACAGCCCATGTGTCAAGTAAGGACAAATTCTATTTAAAGTTCTACAAACAAAAGTAGATTAAGAGAGACAAGCTATTTTTCATCTTTGTTCAGGGCTTGAAAACCAGAAGGGTATAATCTTAGGCTGATCACAATATCTACTTATTTGTCACACCCCAATCACAATTTAATGGTTGTTTTTTCCATCTCAAATAAAAAAGGATGACATTGCAACCATAAATTCAGTTTTTCCAAACACAATACTGTTTACAATACTTGATTTTCAAGGTCGGGGGAGGGCTGGAATCTTTAAGGTTGTTTATTCTTTCCTATTCAACAACAACAACAACGCCTCCCTATAATCCAATTCATGCTTTATGTAATATCAGAATACAGTAAGAAAGTTTAAGTCATCTCTTGCTTGAAAGAGTTCTTAGTGGTTCTAAATATTCACTGGTACATCATTTGCAAAAACATTTTAGAAACAATCAGCAAGTGTTAGCTTAAAGAGAAACCACAAACTCAAAGATGTTCTAACTACATTTCTTAAGCTACCTTAACGAAAGTGGCTTCCTCCTAGTAAGTATGGGCTAAGAGCACGCACATAAACAGATGGGCAGTTCTGTAGACAGAGATAAATTTGCAAAGATACCATAACAATTGCACTTGACCGCCCCCTACATATACACTCTTCCACCTGTCCAAAGTGACAAAACAAACCAAAACAGTCACTGACAAGACTCAGAGCTATGTGAGAAGCACAAAGAATGTAAAATCACTAGATCCCAGAAAGGGTTGGTTGCCTGTAATTGTTCTCCTTCAAGATGTCTACAGAAATAATCTAAAGTGTGCCCTGTTATTTGAAAAAAAATTGTATCAGTTGTTCTGACATCTAGAAGGCTGGACATATCACACAAGGCTGACAAATGCTGCTTAACATCTATTAAAACGGAGCTAATCAACACTGGAAACGTTCTTCATCAAGTCCCAAGAATGTCTCACAGAATCAGCTATCCAGTAGGAATCTTTTGTGACAAAATGGTCAGCTCCAAAGACTTTCTAAAAGGGTCCTGTCACCAGCACAATAAAACATGCCCTATTAAAAAGATCAAAATTCCATTGAATATCTGAGCTGTACAGAGAACCTCAGCCTGGGATCTGTGTAATTTAGGAAAAAAAGATGCAGGAATACCTACACTTACAAAATATTCTAAGATCATCTCAGAACTTCTGATGGCCTTGGGAGTAACCCTTTGTATGCCCTAGAAAAAAGCGGCATAAGCAGCACAGCCACACTCTTGACTCAGGCATCAAAAGCTGAAGATGGCAACGTAGCTAGTATGACCATAAGGCTATCTACATGGGGAAAGGAATATGTTAGCACATTTCAAAGGGTTTCCACATCATAGACATAAAAATTAGGTATGGATTCAGGGGGCAGGAGTTGGATTCTTATTGAGGAGAAAAGCTTCATGGCCTCTGAAAAGCAAATCAGTAACTGTGTGGGAGTAAACCAAAATACATCCTCAATACATGGATGTGGTACAGACACAGCCACTATGCAAATCTTGGAAGAACAAAGAGGCTCTGAATAAATCTATTTAGCCTCCTTAAATTTAACCTATAACTCTCATTCATTTCAAGAAGTAGCCACCCTAACACCCTTGAGATGAACAGGAAGGCACTATCACTTCCTGATCCAGTAAAATGTCCAGCCCTGAGCAAAACCATGTCAAACAGAGTCTAAGTGCAGTCTTACATTTCACATTCCTCTAAAGGCCAACTCTGGCAGAGTCCTAAGACTGTAAGCGAGACTGCGAAGTTCAAAGCACTTTTCATGTCATGGATGGAGGTAAGTAGCAACAAGAGTGAAGGATCTATCAGTACATCTAAAATTCCAGCTCAAGGAACAAGCCTGGATTTGCTGACAGCTCAAAAATCTTATTGTAGGACAATCAGTAAGATACGGAGACCCATCTCAGACAGTTATGGACACAACACTTGGTAGAGCTGCTTGAAGTAAGAAGTGGCTATTTAAATCGTTTCTTCAATGTCTGAAGGGCATACAGAGCTTGTAGCTGCCACATACAGTGCCAAAATCATCATCTTGACTCTGACAAATTGCTCAGAATGCTGCCTGTGAACCAGAACATTTTGGAGCTAGCACAATATACAGAATGTAAATTAACCCCTCAACCAATTCTACAAGGAAATGGCCTCAATCACCTTGACTCTAGACAGGCTCTGTCTTTAAGGACATTTTGTTTCTTTGAAAGACAACACTGGATACTGTTTGCAATGCCCTCCTTTTATTAGTGATTATTTCTTCAGATGTGGAAGATCTCTTTTAGCTCCTGGACTGAGGACCTTCTCACACTATGCACTCCTCTGTCCAAGGCAGCAACTATGAATTTGATGATCAAATTAGATTCAAACATTGCTATTAGAATGAATATCTAAATAAACAATACAACTGTAAAACATACAACACTGAGGTCAAAGGGGGTAAGATCAATCAAAAGAAAAGCTGCTGTAAAAAGGCTGCCTTAAAGCCAAAGAGCTAGAAGGCAAGAAGCCTTCATAACAGTAAAAAGCATCTACACTACCAAGCAAGTTACCATGCAGGTCAAAGTCTGACATAAGAAAGGTTTCCCTCTTGCTTCACCAAAGGCTGAGAGAAAGTGAAGGGGGGAAACACATTCTTCCCCTTCTGCAGCTGAACAAACAGCAGTGAAGGACAGAGGGTGGAATTCACTCCTACAGCAAGACCTGTATTTGTAAATAGATATACCCAGAGTGTGAACCTTCAATAAAAAAAGCTATTGAAGCTGACAGCATTGCCTTCTGCCTACTTACTAACATTCTGAAAGCATATGAACATTCACAACATTAAGGTAACAGGATTTATTAAGCAAACAGGTTTTCTAATGCAATTGTGCCAGATCATTCAGGTACAACCATCACACCCACCTTCTGTATAAGAGAGAACAGGTTGCGGTATGATCAGATGCACATAGTAATGGGGAGTTTTCACTGGAATATCTGTGTACCTGAGGACATTTTACTGAAAGGCGTAACTAAACAAATTGGAGAGTTCCACTTACTCTCAATTTTCTTTAGTACCAGCATCAGATAAAAGAGGAGTACGTGAGAACCTGCTTCTAAGTATTTCAGGGAAAAACACACCGGAAATTTGTCAAAACACTTAGGTACTTAATCTGATATTTGAAAGGACAGATCAAAGTTATTAAAGAATTCAATTGTTTTCTTAGTTTTGTTAACATACCAAAAGTTTCTCCATTCCCAATAATGACATTAGAAAGTCTCAATAAGCCCATGGTTTTATTGTGAGCAACTGCAGAACTTCCATTTCTTCTTTTTTCATTTTATTAAATGAATTTAAATTACCTTCAGTTTTTTTTGTATCTCAAAAACATCTTTATACATATTCTAAGTTGTGGGGGGTTTTTAATCATCAAAAATATGAACTTCTTCTTACCTTTAACCACCTCTGCCACATTACAATTCGGATCAATACTTCCAATATGTTTGGGATGAGCAGGATTAATGTCTCCACCAAAAAGAAGTGCTAAAAGGAAAAAGAAATAGCAGTAAATTGTCTATTACACTTGAGGCAGCCCGGAAAGTTTAAATCTGATGGTATCTGGAACTTACTGGACAGTGCGTCATTTTGTAAAAAGATTCTCCAGCAAAATGCCAGAATCCTTGTTTAGGAAGACTAACTACCTCACTCCTATTTTTTTTTTTTCTTTAACACCCTCTTTGTCATTTTTTTATAGCCAGCACTGGTTAATACAGAAATAGTGGTGTGGGCAGGTTAAGATGAAAACCTACGTTTCAAAGTGGACTATTAAAAATTAGATAAAACTAAAATGTCAAATGCTTCATTCATACTGTTATGTCAGAATAGCAGCACTCACAACTATGAAAATGTTATAGCAAAAAGGACTGAGGAAGACAGCATTAAAAGCCTTTTACACTCACCTAAGCTGCAATTTCACAGCTGGCACAGAGGTCTCGCTCGACTTTCCCCCTGACTCTCAGCAGTATGCTCCCCACTCCCTCTTTTGCACAAGGGTCTGGCACTCACCAGATCCTTCACCAAGAGTTCAGCTCTCAAAGCAGAAAGATCTTACACTTTTTTGCAGAAGTGATTTTCTGCTATTTTAGCAAGTTAGTGAGCTCTGATATGAAACAGACGCAGTATGACGTGAGCAAAAGACAAGTTCTCAAAGCTTTTCCTATTCCAGTCATGGTGAGCTAATACAATGGCACACTGCACCTTGCAGAACTGCACTGTAAGAAACAGTCTGTCAATAACTTATGAAACAGAAATGCAAACTAAATAAAAACCTGTTTCTGCATTCTGCTTTCCAATTGTTTTTTTCATCAGTGCTTCAAGATTAATATTTGCCATCACGGATTAATCGCTAACATTGTTTAGCATAGAGAAACTGTACAACTTTAAGCATCTATAAGCAGTTTTAAGTTTCAATCAGTTAAATAAGAGTGTCCATAGGAAAAGCCATTTCAGCTCAATGAAGTAAGTTTAATATTTTAGAACTAGTGTAAATTAAGAATTCTATCAGGACAATGTTTTTACTTATTGCTAGAACTCTTCTATGAGAGCCTTTTAACTTGGTTTTATGTCTGTCATTTGCCCGAGTTCAAGTGACAAACTAGTCAAAGCTGCACATTTATCTCATTTTGTATGGTTTGCCACATGGAAGTTATTTGTACACACACAGCAAGGCATTTGCTAGTCACATAAAAGGTTACTTGAAAGACACACAACTTGTAGTAAAATACTTTACACTACAGCTGTCTAGAGACCATGTTATCTGTACTGTACTACAACTTCTAAGAGCTCGTAAAAGCAGAATACTGGGCAGAGAATGAAGCTCTAGAGCTAAAGAGAATGAAGCTCTAGAGCTAAAAGGCACAAGATACACTAAAAGAGAACACAAGACTGTTCTTAACTTTATACAGATCACTGCATGGTTGCACATACTGGTTAATAGGAGCTATGCAAGTAACTCCTTTCACTCTGTAATATGAATATAAAAAAAGAAGTTTATTAGTAACAACAAATGAAACAGAACCTAATGACAAAGGCTGACTAATTCTAGCATTTAGAATTAAAAATAGGGAACAGAAAGTAGAGGGAGACAAAGGATATAATTTAAAACTTAAGTTAGAAATACTCAACCTCTTTAGAAGGCAGTAAAGTTTAGATAACTTGCTGAAAAATCAACAATAAAAAGACATATCGTGCATAACCTATTCAAAATTTATGCCATCCTTGCATTTTATTATGAAATAAATGTGAGCTGCACAAACTATGCCGAGAGATTCGTGAGCAGAAAGATAAAAAGACACAGCTACTCTACTACTATCTAAAAATACTGCATGTATCACTATGCAAGCTGTCTCTGCCAACAAGATTAAGTGACAGCCCCACTGGCAAAGTCTGACAATTCTAGAATAAAGTGCACTGGTGTTTTGGATTCATTTCTGGTAACTGCAAAGGACCAAATTAACCAGTCGTCAGTGTATCTTTTACCA
This sequence comes from Ibidorhyncha struthersii, assembly GCA_013398815.1. NCBI lineage: Eukaryota > Metazoa > Chordata > Aves > Charadriiformes > Charadriidae > Ibidorhyncha > Ibidorhyncha struthersii. The sequence goes on along the minus strand of VZSZ01010706.1, from coordinate 135,293 downwards.
TAATTAGCACAGAATATTAAGAATTAGTCATGAGTGTGAAAACAAAACAAAAAAAAAAAACAAAACTATGGCTTCAGGTTTGCAAGCACTAACGAATTCTCAAAGATGAAAAAAGCAATTACTTACTGTGTTGGTTAATAAGCATACGGAAAGAGATGCGGTTGGTGTAGAATCTATCTAGAAAATACTGGATGTTACTGCTAACAAACGGATCAAAGCCATATTTTTCCTTGTATTCAATCACCCCTTGCGCCATGGTTGGAACCACATCATTGTGTCTGTTCCTGACTTTAATTAAAACATCTAAAAAGCTAGAGAAAACAAAATTAGAAACAGATTGTTAAAAGTATAATTAAACTCAGTATCTTGCTTCTGTTTTCAGCTCCTCATAGCATAACCCTTTTCTCTGTTTACTATCCCTCCCAACTAACAAAAAAATATCAGAGGGAGAACGTAAAAATAAAATAAAAACAAATCTGTTTAAAGAGAAATACTTGGTCAACCTCTCACAAGATCCGTGAAATGTTTTGGGCCTCAAATTAAGTTACTCCTCCCCAAAACAGTCATTTAAATTAAATCTCTCTTTGCCCTTAACAGAGAACAAAATATTTTGTTTTATTGCTAACATATGCACTGTGGTAACTCTCATTCTCTGCAACCAACAGTAGCTGGGAGATGGGAAAGGAAACTCAGAAAAAAACAACCTGACTGCCCTTCATAATTTCCTGAGAAATGTTACACTTTATACTTTCTTCCCAACGCCTCAACCCGTGTAGTATAACTTTTGAATGCATTTCCTTTACCTGGCATCTATTCTGGTAAGTTCGAATATCAGGACAGGTAATTATGATCAGTGTGGCTTCTCTTCAGTTTCCTTTTACACCGCTGGATGGCAGAGCGCATACAACGGTGCTCTGATGGGCTCCTTCCCGTGGTAGCTCGGGAAGTTTTAGGATATCACTTCTATTGCTTTTAACAAGCACCTGTTAACAAGCACTTGCTTTGAAACAGCTTGAAGGATTTTTGTTTCTCCTGCCAAGGCAGCTCAACACCTGTGATTTTCAAAGTGCTCATCCTTTTTTTTCCCCACACATGCAAACTCATACATACTTGAAACATTAACTTTTAATAACTTTCTAAAGCCTAGACGTGGAAAATCACTACTACTGAACTCTACTATATTCTCTAATATTAAATTAATATTGACACCACAATGATTACGTGATCTTGTTTAAAAGAAAAGCACGCACGGTGAAACGCAGCTTTCAAAAGAAAGCACAGCTGGGAGACTCATTCAGCTACACTTATATCTGCAAATCTGTGGATCCTTTTAAAAAAAAAATCAACAGCAAAACATTCTCAGTAGATGTATAATGAACACAAAAAAAGAAATGTATTAATTACTTTTATCAAAAGTAGAATATACACCAACTAAGAAAGGAAAGAACATTAAGACTACCAAAAGTAAAAAAGACTACCAGTTAGTCACCACATTTAAAGCAGATGTGTCCCTTCCTTTTCATAACCACGTAGCCAACACAATCATTTGATAGTACACCCTACCATTCTTAACAAGTGATATGTTTTCAAAATTATTTCTCCCATTCTATACTGCCAGCTCCAAAGGAATGTAGGATTCATTTTTAATAGTTTTTTCATCATCCTCAGTCTAACCACCAGTTTTTGCCTGTGTATTAACAAAGAGTTCAGTAGTTTTTCAACACTAATTTGTCGCAGAGAAAAGGGAAAGCTTTAACTTATTAATTCCCCAATCTAAATATTATCACAGTACAGAATGACTGTTTTCTTACTTACCAATCTTGCTGACTGGACGGCTTAAAATATTTTAATACTTAAAAGGTTTGTAGACTCTTTTTATGTTTAGTAAGTCTTGATTCTGTGTGATCTGTAACCACTGAGATTTGATGTTATTTTTCGAGACAAGACTAGTGCTCAGCTGTACTCACGCTGCTTCTCTGTTTCAGAGCAACAAGACACTAGCTAAAAACAGAGCTGAGAAGCATCTGAAAGACAACTGACAACACTCTCTACTAACTGCTATTTGCTGACAGCTTTGCTATTTGTTTTTAAATAACTCCACTATCCACAATATATGCAACATGATGACTGTGTGCTCCACGAGGGCAAACTGTTCACTGACATCCTGCTCCCAAAGTGTTTAAATGCACAGATCATGCCGAAGGGCAAACAAAGGTCTAGGAGGTTTATCTTCTACAGACCAGCAAATCATACCTGAAGCTTAGTGTGCAAATACACAAAATAAAGGAAAATTTCATTATTACAGTGATATGACAAGCCTCCCATTCCATCTTCAGAGGTAACGGAGTTCACTGAAGTGTTTCCATCAAGCAGATGCTTTTAAAGGACCGAACACATGAAGTATGTAGGCATGTTTCAAAGCAGCGGGGCAGAAATCAGAATACGTTGCCTTAATCTTACCACTTATTCCTTACAAACTGCTCCCCACTCCCCCACCTGAAAGACACAAGGCTTTTACTGTACTCAAACTGTGGGAGACCGTATCAAGGANTCCAGAACAGCTCTGAAAATTTTATTTAGCAGTGAATGGTTTGTTGATTTTTGTTGGGTTGGTTTTGGTTGTGGGGTTTGTTTTGTTTTGTTTTGTTTTTCAAAATTCAGTGTATTGTATTTTCAAAACTGCAACGAATAAACAATGCAGTTCATTTGACAGATGAGAAATTAATATGAAGCTATTTTAGTCAAGCAAGCTTCAGTGGCTTCTGTATTAACAAAATAATATTTAAAGTGTTACCATTGCTATTAAATTAACTAAGCCTATAGACTTCTGCAAAGACAATTAACAAATGTCACAACACAGGTTGTTATTTAATTCCCTAATGACTGTATATATTATTCTGTTTTGATCTATCATCACACTACAAGCAAAGAAGCCAATATAAAGACAAAGGGAATTTTTGCTATATCTATTTTATGGATAGTACTATCTGAAAGATTAAATACAAGAAGGTAATAAGTATACTGAAAAAAATCCTTTTGAATGGATCAGACATGCAATGGGGTTTTTTTGATTGGCTGCTCTTTTTTAAGTGCTAGCTGGTAGCTGAGAATCACCAGAAAGACAGGTATGAGTTCACACTCTGAAAGATTTCTCTACTAGAAACTGTAGCTACTTTTGAAGTGCAAAACTAAGTGAAGTAGCATTTCACGTTACTTGAAATGGCACTGTCTTAATCAAATCTACTCCAATACTCACTTATTTCAATTGCTACCACAATCACTATTTCAATCTTAGTGCTCCAGAAAGGAAAGTTACTCCTTGTTTACTAAGTTTCTTGTGTGTGTGTTATCTCTAGACCTACTGGCAGTTTACTACTTCAGTTGTTCTCAGTTCCAGGACACTCCCCCCCATGAGAGTGCCACAAGGAGAAAGATTGGCAAAGAAACTCAGGGGTATAGGGGGTGGAGTAAATGTTCTTTCAAAGTACACGTTTACAGCACATTTTACAAACCTTTCAATTTTTGAAAAACAACTTCTGCCTCTATGTGTTTATCTGGATGCATATTGACACCATGGAAAACTTCCAACACTTCTGCCAGCTTACACCCTCTACCAAGTGTGCACACCTTATCTTAACACTCCTGCAATCACACTGTTTGACAGAACAGTTCCACCCGACCTCTCTGCAGCTCGAGGAAAGATACTTGTGTTACCAAAAACGCAAAAGTAACCTGACCTTTTGGCATATGCCCATACTACTGATAGCAAGAGTAATCTGGCAACATTGTATTAAGCCTTCATAAGGTCTACTAATCCATAGAACATAACAAACAAACTGAAGCACCTCTGAACCTCTTCATCACAGAAATGCTGAGACAAAAAAATCCCTTTTAAGGATTTTGTCCAGTATTCATAAAAAGGCAGATTTATATGCTGGGTTATTACAAGATAAATATGGATGTAGTTAAGAGTATTTTTGAAAGACACAGTTTGCCAAGAATATTAAAATAATAGCTAATTACAGCTCAATATCCAGTTAAATGGCATAGCCTTCAAAAAGTTAGGAATAGATGACATGTAAAGAGAAGGAAATAAATCTGACTTTCTAATCTAAGGTGGCCTATACAATACCATCAAGAAGAATAAATTTGATCTTTAATCATATAATGCAGTTTTTGTCTCTTTTCACAGGCCAAACTTAGTATAAAAGACAACTCTTACTGTCGAAGTCCCTCACTGGACTTTACCTCAATAGGTACCAAAAAATTCCCAACATCCTTATTATATGTACTTAATTACATATAATAATTGCAAGATTTCAAAGATTTTAACAAAAAATTATACTGAAAGAGCAAATATTTGATTCACCATCAAATATTTGGTATAACATACTAATACAGCACATCTCAAGCAATATTTCCCATTGCCTTGAAACCATGTCAAGAATGCCTGTTATCCATATGACAGAATCAGATAATTCATCTGATAATTATGAACAGACTCAAAAAACAGATCTCCAGGTAAACTGTTCATCAACCTTTTAATATATATACAGTGATCTTCCTTGAACCTGAAGTCCATAAAAAGCTAAAATTGAGTTACTTAAATACAGAACATCTAAGATGGTATCAGAAGGTATACAACCTTGCCTCCACCTGCATATTCAAGATGTTATAGGCTTAACAGGACCTGGATTACACTTGCCAGGCTCACTTAGATGTCTAGAACAGTTTATGCCATCTCAAAAGGCAACAGACACCTACATTTTGGTAACTTAATCTCACTCAAATTGTTCTTTTAAGTCAAGCAGTAGGAAAGCTTACTGCTAAACTAGTCACAAATAGAAATTCTTGTCCCATCAGCAAACAGGCTGTAAGAACAGAATCACAAAATGTAACAGCTAGAGGTAGTCGGAAAGTTCACCTTATTTATCCACTGCAGAATAAGCATGCCTAGAACATCACTGAAAACTATCTAATCTATTCTTAAAAGTTTTTAAAATGGGATGCTCTACAGCAAAATGGTCTTTATCCTTTACTACAGTGACTTTTATTCTTTATTACAGTGACTTTTTTTTTTTTTGGACACTGAAGACTTCCAGTGTCTCACACTTCAATCTTTTTTGCCAGCCTAAACAAATGCCTTCAACATTACTCAGAGGTGGAATTCTCCAAGACTCTAATTCTTGTTCGTTTCACATCAATACTGTCCATGTGTGTTTTAATTTCTTAATAGGTAGTACAGAAGACAGTATTCCAGCTTAGGACTTGCACTGAGAAAATAGTTTCTTTCCCCTTGTTCAACAGCACTATAATTCACTCAGTCTATAATCCTTACAGCTCCTTCTACAGTTCTGCCACAAAGGGAATTTGGTACTCGTGCACTTGAGTTTCTCCCACATGTATTGCTTGATACTTAAAAAATAAAGTGTAAAGATCTCAGATAACGTGCCCACAACCAAAAGATCATAACATCTAAAATGCATTACCTAATAAACTCTTTACTTACCCTAACATAACATAGCAGTTAATGTATCTGAAACTAACTGAAGTCAAAACACCATTTTTGCACAGCACAGGCCACATCTTGCACAAACAGAGCATTTGTTGGACTGCAAGATGTTTTATGAAACACTTCTTACAAAGCACTGCTTGATGAGGCAACATTTCTAGAGCTTACAAAGAAACTCAAGTTTAAAAGACAACCTACCCTAAGTAAACTTATCAACAGAACAAAAAACCTGCAAGAAGTAATCTCCTGAAACAAAGTTCACTGCTATACGATACGGGGTAGCCATAGAGCTTAGTGTTGGGTGTGTGTGTTGTTTTTTTGTTTGTAACTCTCTAATGTATATGTTACACCTGTTGTTCTTGCTTAGATGTAGGGTTTTTTCTGTTTTACACACACAAATTTCCAGGAAACATTCTGATGACAATTTTAACGTGATTTTGTTGATAAAGAAAATTGGCTAAGCTCTCCTTATTTCTCAAAACATAAGTAGTATTATTCAATAAGGTAGGTGAACACCAGTAATTGAAGTCCTTTAAAAAGGTTTTTAAATAAAAACAATCATTAACACATTGAATGTTTTCAAACTGAAAAAAACAAAGTATTAATGTGTTAATATACATTATATACAGTGTACTAAGCTCAATGTATATTAAAATGACATTTTAATCATAAGTATTTGATACCCAAGTATATTCTCATATGCATATTGTCTTCCCAATACAGCCTTGGAAGAAGCATTTCATGCCATTTCTTAAAGTATCAGACTGTATAAATGCAAGATATATCATGCAAAAGCACTTAGATTCCTATATTCTGCTCCAGATTACAATTCTGGCCTTTGCTGCATGAATTCTACCTTACAAATAACATCACTGTTATCCTATAGTACAAAAACACTTTTTGAGACAGATTATGTTACAATGAACTGTCACAAGAAAACAAATTACTCACTCATCCAGAACATGAGGATCCTCAGGACTTTTATTTTCATATTCTAAAAGCTCAAGGAAACTCTGCATGTACCTGAAATAAGCAAAAATTATAAAGAAGGAATTAAGATACTTAAACCTAAATTACTTTTGAATTTTTGTTGATCTTAAGACTACAGCCTCATCTGAAACAACAGAAGCACAGTACACAGTCCTCTGTAAAGGCTAAAATGAAGTAGGATGCTGCAACAAAGGGAAAGAAAGCAACTACAATATATTTATTGAGTTAAAAAGTATTATTTATGATCCTACAGTCCACCATTCAGGAAAACATATATAAATCAAGCTGAAGTTAACGGGAGCAAACCCTCTCTTCAGGTAGGTCTGCAATTTCAGGTAACTCAGTTCATTCCTGAATCTTGATGTCCTGGTCATCTACTTTGTAGACATGTTAGTTTGCTCCCACGTTCCTCAGAGAGCAATCCACCCTTCCTTCCAAAATAAAGCTCCAGGGAACACTCCCCAAAAGCCACGCTAACATGGCTCCACCAAGCTGGTCCTACCACAGTACTCCAGAAAAGCACACCCCTTCACATACTCCCACAACTCCTCACATTGTGCCTCAGGCCACATGACAAAACCCTCAGTTTCATAAAAAACACTACTCTTACACAACACAGCTCTCTCCAGTTGAGGCATTCAGCAGATGCGAGATACTAACTGAAGCTTAGAGCACAGAGATACCACACAGGACCCAGAGAAGTTTTAAGGCAAAGCACTACTCAACATGAACATGGTCAGCCTGCTCTGTAGGAAACCAGCCCAACACCAGTATAAATGCCACTGCCTCACACCATTGGGCCTGAGGACCAGGTATCACCCCCTGAAGCAGGTGCATTTAGCAGTACAGATGTAGCTTTAAAGATTACATAATTGGGACCTATTTCCTGAAGTAAACCATGCAAAGTATCAACCACACATATAAAAGGTAGGGTTTCAGTGTTACCAGAAGGAGCTATCGTTTCTCTCCCTTTTGCCCTCCCTTCACTCTTGGTTAAGCACTGCCACTTACACTACGATAAGGATGCTAATCAGATGTGTGTGTCAACAGCTGAACTCCCTGCAATGGTGCAAAAGCCAGCCAGATAGGTATGTTTGTTTTTTCTTATCACTCTCACACGTGAAAACAACTCAAAGAAAGGTCTAAACGGCTAAAGATAGTACAAGACATAAAAGACAAGCACAAAGCCCACATAAGGAAAAAGCAAAACAAACGAGCAAGCCTTTCCCCTTTCAGTAGCAGCAACCCAGTAGATCAGCTCAACAGAATACGTACATAAGCTCAGCACCTATGAGACTGACCCCAGTCCCTGAAGCTTGGACAACTTTACATTACAATAAAACCTCTTTTGGTAGCAGTTCTGTTAAGCCCAGCTTCCGCAGGCTATGAAACTTCACCCTACATCTTCAAGCTACCGCAAAGCCTAAGACAGCACTGCTGTCTACACAACTCCCTTCAGAACCACACGCTGCTACTTCACACCCCCCGCTCCCCCATTTCAGTAGCAGCCACCCGACATTTCTCCAGGGAGACTGACATTTTCAACATGGTCAACACAGTAACACTAGCTCCTGTCCCTCTGTGTGTTTTTGCCCTCCTGCAACTGTCACAAATAACTACAGAAATCCCCCAAACATTTGTCAGTTACAAGTTTGGGAAGTAGCTGGTGTCTCCAGCACTGCTTATTTTAAAACATGTTCTTTTACACTGCTAAGAGATAGTACCAGTTTAGAACAACCATCACACCACACTCCCAGGAATTCAAGAAATTCTCCAGGGTCACTTCAGGGAACAGGCACAGAATAATATAATCATTTTGGTTGGAAAAGACCTTTAAGATGATCAAGTCCAATTGTAAACCTAGCACTGCCAAGTCCAACACTGAACCACGTCCCTCAGCACCACATCTACACATCTTTTGAATACCTCGAGATGGTGACTCAACCACTTCCCTGGGCAGCCTGTTCTAATGCTTGATAATCCTTTCAGTGAAGAAACTTTCCCTAATATCCAATCTGATGCTCCCCTGGCATAACCTGAGACCGTTTCCTCTTGTCCTAACACTTGTTACTTAGGAGAAGATACAGACCCCCACCTCTCTGCAACCTGCTCTCAGATAGTTGTAGAGAGTGATAAGGTCTCCCCTCAGCGTCTTTTTCTCCAGGCTAAACAACACGACTTCCCTCAGCCACTCCTCATGACTTGTTCTCCAGAACCCTCACCAGCTTTGCTGCCCTTCTCTGAACAGGCCCCAGTACCTCAATGTCCCTCCTACAGCGAGGCATCCAAAACTGAACACAGTACTCAAGGTGGGGGGACAATCACTTCCCTAGTCATGCTGGCCACACTATTTCTAATACAAGCCAGGATGCTATTGGCCTTCTTGGCACACTGCTGGCTCATACTCAGCCAGGCTGCGAGACAAAGGCGGCAGTAACTTAAGGAGCCATAGCCCACTGTCCACTGAAGATGCATTCCCGGTAAGGAACATTTAGCAGTTAGAAAGTTACTGAAGCAGTTGTAACTATGCAGGGACAGTATACATGATGTGAAGGATAGAGAGGCAGGCGAAGAATCATCAGGACCGTCAGCTGGAGGAGGGACTGAGTTTCTGAAAGCGTGAATGACAAGTAATCTCCTTTGAGAATGTGTCCTTGCACGCACTCCCCTTTTACTAATTCTCACTGGAAAAATCTGCTTTACTCTCTGAACTCAGCTGCTTAACCTACAAGACTTAACATGTAAAAAATTATGATCACCCTCACTGCTTTGTTTAAAAGAGGTAAAGGTTCTTCACCATCACCTCCATGTGAATCAAGGTCAATCAAGTTAATTGTCAGTACAGGATGTGAAAAAAAGTACCATTATTACAGTGAGAAAACCACAGTAATAAACAATCAGCAAATGAACTCCAGAATGAAATATGAGAAAGTAGTGGACAAGGCACTGAAGCAATTCAGGGTGTCATCAGTTTCACTCTATGAAGGCAGTAAGATGAGTTTTTGACTTTTGGCTAAACCAGGTAACATCATGCAGAAGCAATGCTCAAGGCCCATTCCTGTGTGTAATTTTGCTCTGTGTGTAGTGAACACATGACACTCCACAACCAGTCTTTGCAACCTCCTTCACCATTTCCTTGATGGGTGATAAGAACACATCCAAGTCATTCAATCCATATTTGTCCCAAAGAAGAAACTGACTTTCTGGACTTTTTCTGTGATTAGAGAAAAGGGTATCATTCATGTGGCTTCCTTTTCTTGCAAATATATTTAGGAATGAAAAAAGCCAGGTAACTTAAGACCAGCAGCATTGTCAGATTGGACTAGTTCCCTCAGGCTGTGGGTTGTAATATAACAAGAAAGCTTAGATCTTCCTTTGAAATTAAATATTTGCTGTCTTAAATTTGTTTGTGTGGTAAAAGGAAGTCCAGAAAAAATACTTATTTGATTCTACAGAAAGAAACAGTCTACCTAAAAAATACCTGCATGATTTGTGTGAAGAAGTCTCGTTCTGCTCCTCAAATACAGGTTGATCTCTTGCCACTCAATGTGTGTGATAGGTCTACATCAATCTATGAAACCCAAAGTAACCATCATGACCTGGACCAATGAGTGGGCCAAAACACTATGATTTCTTCAGCACAGGCATAGCACAACACATGCCAGGAGGTGGACTATGAACTGTCACAAGCACCCTCCACACTGTAAAGTGTTTCTCGTATTACATAAAGGACCAAATGCTGTAGGTGTCAGCAAGTTTGTCAACAACCACCTTTCTACTCTTTATGCTCCCCTTTCCCATCCTTTCAAACCTTCCTCCTGGTTTGAAATCCTTTCTCTTCCTACTTTAATTTCTGTTGCCATTGTCCCTGTTTTGTGGAAGCCTGCCTTTCTTTTCTTTGCCCTCTCTGTTTCTCCCCACACCTCCAGTCCGCTCTTCTACATCCCATTTTCATAAAGCAAACAATAGCCATTTCTGCCTCCCAGATCATCCAGGGCTGCAAGACAGCTGTCCAAGGAAATTCAGAATCACGGAATCATTTAGGTTGGAAGAGATCTCTTGAAATCACCTAGTCCAACCTCCTTGCTCAAGCAGTGTCAGCTAGAGCAGGCTGTCCAGGACCATGTCCAGCTGGGGTCTGAATACCTCCAACATAGAAATGTCACCGCCTCTCTGGGGAACCTTCTTGCGGTGTTTGATCACCCTCACTGTAAAAAAGTTTTTTCTTATGTCCAGATGGAATTTCATGTGCTTTAATTCGTATTCATTGCCTCCTGTCACTGAGCACTACTGAGAAAAGTCTGGCTCCCTCATCTTCATTCTCTCCCATTAGCTATTTATACACAGTGATAACATCTGTCCCCCTGCCCACCCAAGCCTTCTCTTCTTCAGGTTGAACAGTCCAGACGGCTTGCTGAATATCTCTAAGGAATTACTCAGCTCTCTGCTTCTTCCCATATGAAAGATGCTTCAATAAATCTGTGTCATGAAAGAAGTGACAGCTTCTTGTGTGGCAAAGTAAGAGAAGATTATTAGGAAGCTGCTCAGTCCCATCTGTCATCATATAATATTATTAAATTCCTGCTACTGAAGATCCAGGACAACCATCACACTTGAGAAGCAATACAGCAGGTACTTTTTACTACAGATCTCCTACCAGAAATGTCGAACATCAGCAATCCTGTGTTGATGCTAAGGGTGAAACAGCAATGATTATTTCTGATACTGAAAGTAGCTGGTACCTGATTTTTCTGCTGTGTGGATTTGATTGGTTGCCTGCCATTACTGATATGCTGTATTAAGATTCATACTCTGTTAGCTTATTGGGAACATTGGTCCTAAGACTGCTGCCCCTGGAATAATCAAACATCACCACCCCTGTGTTGAAGGATCAGCACTTTTAGTAGAGTATCACGCAGGGGCAAGCCAAGTGTTTCATTTAATGCAGGAAGTAATTGTGCAGAAAACTGTCTCAGTCAGAAAAAAGACTAAAGCAGGTCTCAACCAGAAAAAAGCTGCCAAACATGGTCACCAGCCTTCAGCGCAACTAGCAGGCGGAACAGTTTCTGAGGTCATTACACTGCAGGCTCAACATAGCACCAATGAGGAACTGAAAGCTGCTGAAACAAAGGAAAATTACACAAACTAAATGCTCTAAACTAAGGACATTTATACAAGTGCTGAAGTAATTTCTCTTTATTCTCTGTGGTGATGGAGAAACTATGGAAACAGGCAATGCTTTTCCTTTAGACAGAATTAGCTACAATATTTAGATGTCTCTTTGAGTCTAAAGTAAATTGAGATTACTTTAGAGATCAAGTTCATCAGCCCAAGCACTGTATCCAGCAAGTTAGAGGGACCAGCTCAGAGAAAAGGTTAACTCAAATCTTAAGTTATTCAGATTTCTTCCATCACTTTTACTATTTCATCGAATTCCTTGACTAACTAAAGCTAGAAAAAACTAAAGTCAAACAAATCTAACCCCCTGTCCGATGCTTACCACTATATATCACCCATCCTGAGATGCTGTAATACCCTGTATATTAGTGCAAGTCTCCACATAACAACTTGGAGCTGCAAATGCTGCACATCTTTTTCTTTTTTCCAGTTGTGATTTACAGTTTTTACACAAAATTCATCCTTCCACTCCCTCCCAAACCGCTCAAAATTAAAGAAATTAAGTAAAAAACTTGTTTAAAACAAAACGTATAACTCTGATGAGCTGTAATAAGTAATTCACAACACTGTCTTAACTACCACCAACAGTACACTCTGCTTAAAGGTGAGCAGTCAGCAATGCAGTTCACTCCCGTAACAGCTAGTGTGTGCAAAAAAGGTCATTCCCCTTTCATATAATCATCTATTTCCTTCACTTTTATTTTGATTTGAACTGTGCGAAGTGGTAACTACAGAATTTATCAGGCACTGAAAAGCAAAACCTTGTGATGTTTTATAAACACTTCACGCACAATTACCAGCCAGCTAGAATAAAGGAGAAAAGTACCAGAACAATGAATGATTTGCTATATTATTAGTAAATGAATACAACTGTACAGGACACAAATCTACAAAAAACCCCACCCAGCATAGACAAAAAGAAAAGAATGTCAGTTACATTTTGCCATCTTCAGTGAGTCATCAAAAGCAGAAATCAAACCTTCAAATCTGTTGTCCTTCTGTCCTTCTGATTTATCATCACAATGCACTACAATTCATTGGGCAAGCTCTTTGGTTTCAAGCACCCTTTAGCCTTGTTCTTTTGTTAATTACTGCCAGGTAGATTGAATTCTTGTTAGTCTGCCAAATTCTAGAACGGCACATTTCATACATGAAATCACTGTAAATGCACATAATATCAACGCCAGATTTCCCCCCCCCCCTTTTTTTTTTTTATTCAAACTCATGCAGGATACCTTTGCTTTTTTCCCCATGTGTATTTCACTAAGGTTTTCCTTTAGAATCTCTCTAACACCAAAGCACTGAAAAGATAAAACATATCTCCATGGTAACATGATCTTGTTAGCATAGTCTGAATGTAAAAAATAGAGGAAAAACAATTATTAATCCCCAAACCGTACTGATTTCTCTAATGAGCTGTGCTGGTTTTGGCTGCAATGGAGTTTAGTTTCTTCACAGTAGCTGGTATGGGGCTATGTTTTGGATTTGTGCTGGAAACAGTGTTGACAACACAGGGATGTTTTAGTTATTGCTAAGCAGTGCTTACAGAGTCAAGGCCTTTTCTGCTTCTCACATCGCCCCACCAGTGAGCAGGCTGGGGGTACACTGGAAGTTTGGAGGGGACACAGCCAGGACAGCTGACCCTAACCAACCAAAGGGATATTCCATATCATATGACGTCATGCTCAGCATATAAAGCTGGGGGTAAGAAGAAGGAAGGGGGAGGATATTCAGAGTGATGACATTTGTCTTCCCACGCAACCGTGACATGTGATGGAGCCCCGCCTTCCTGAAGATGGCTGAACACCTGCCTGCCAATGGGAAGTAGTGAAAGAATTCCTTGTTTTGCTTTGCTTGCATGAGTGGCTTTTTCTTTACTTATTATATTGTCTTTATCTCAACCCACAAGTTTTCTCACTTTTACGCTTCTGATTCTCTCCCCTGTTCCACCAGGGGGGAGTAAGCGAGCAGCTGCCTGCTGCCTAATTGCTGGCTGAGGTTAAACCACAACATGGGTCTTTCCAAGGAGATAAATGAAAATTTATAGCTTTTTCCAAGGAAGAGTACTAAAGAAAAGTAGAGAAATTTGGTCAGTGTTAATTAAAATGTGAATTTTAGATATGACTGAGTAGCATATTGTGCAACCCTCATGCTCACTTTAGATATTTTACAGCTGTGACATTATCCATTGTAAGGGTTTATTGTAATTATTTTCTCTCATCACATAACTGCATAATACAGAATATCATCACTAATGTTATGCCACATGTTCAATATCCTACCTGCAATGCACTTCAGCTGTAGAGCGCCCTCTGAAAGCTGGCCTAGAAAAAGGCTCCCTTCTGTGGAACTAGGAAGTTGCCCATTAATTTTGGAAAACTGAAAATAAGTTACTGCTCCCTAGCATGCTGGTTGTTGATCTGTGTTACTTGGAATCACCACAGTTCACAGCCAGAACATACAAACTGTGTTATTATTTTGATACACTTTATTTCTTCCCTTGCTACTCCATGCAAAACATACACATAAATTTATAAACTCCAACTGGGACAGAGCTAATGTTTTACTTTAGCACAGACTGAAATGCAAAACTTTTTTTTTTGCTTCATAGTTCGCTCTGTGGGTAACACCAGCTTTATTCAGAAAAAGCGCAGCTGAGCACCATAAAGGAATGCCAGCTGTCTTGCCTATCCTCATTGCTGCACACATCAGGTTAAGGAACCCAGAAAGGAAGGAGAAAAAAAATGCACCTTTCCGGAGAGCAATCAAGCAATTGGTTGAAAAATCTGTTAGGCAGCGCGGTGCAGTCACAGAGTGTGGTACAGGAAGCAAAGTGCCTACAGCATGACCGTGAAGATGGACTAGAGAACAGAGAGGAGAACATGATTTGTCTGCAGCAGGGAACATATTCTCTGAAATATCAAGCCAAGGTTGCTTCCCAAGAGACCTATAAGGGACTAGGAAATTCATGCAATCCAAAAATGTCACTGCCTGGCTGGACAGAGGTTTGACAGGAAAGGATCCATGCAGTACATCAGACAGGGTTAATCTGTTTTCTTACTCCCCCAAATCCATCTATTTACAGAGCCACCTTACTCTAATTAAAGATTAGGAGCTTTTTGTATTTTTTGGCATACTGACATTAAGGAATAGACTGGGAACTCACATTTTAAAGCTCCAGCTAATTTGGAGTCTCACCAAAAGCACATAAAAACATAGGCTTCTAGTGCAAAGTGGTAGTGTAAATAAATCATAAATATGCTGGTGACTACTCAAATTACTGAAAATTAGCAAATAAACAGACTAAGGTGAATAATGCATTAAATTATGTCTTTGCTCACTTGTGGCAAATGTACATCAGACTTTTTGCTGGCATATTAATAAATGGTCAAGCTTCCTCAACCTATGGCATAGTAAAAATAAAGGATCCTGAAATCTGACCTGAAATTAATTCTTTCTTGAAGTATGAGACAAGTGTGTCATGAAGAGATTTCTTCATTTTACAGGTTCACAAAACAGACAAACAGCTAAATTTATATTTATTTATTCTACTGCATAAAATTCAGGTATGACTCTGTAGGTATGTCTAAAATTAAGGTTAAGCAATTATAAATATGTTTCAAAACTTGCTACCAGCATAGCTGCTCAAGGTTACTCACACTGAAGTTAATAAAACTGTTTTGTTTTGGTCTTTTCAAAAGCTAACTGATACAGTAAATTTTGTCCAAGGTTCATCACCGGTATATCACTAGGACTTAAAATCTACAGGTAAATGTTTAAAAAACAATTCAAAAACTCTAAATAGAACAATAAGAAAACTCTTTGAAGTCCGTATCTATAATCAGGAAAACAACATGCTACAGTTACTTCTGACATAGGATCACAAAAAATATTCTTACATAATCTCAGTGAAGACATTTCTTTCCACAAAAACTGTTAGCTAACTGAGGATCAAAATCAAAAGAACACTACGACAAACATTAATTTCAAACTTCCATCTGGGTTAGATGTCCACTTGAACGTCTTCATCACATTAAAGTCTGGTATTTTGGCTCATTTAACAGAAAACTATCAGTCTACAGCTGTGGTAGTGCAAATCACATCATATAAAATACAAGTATCTTACAGTCATTATATATTCTAATACACTCCAGACTGATTTTTATATTTTTTTTTTTTTCAAATCAGCAGTATCTATTGTAGCCACAAAAGTCATTCCTTGAGTCCTCAAACCTCTAAGCGAAAATTCTAAAGTGGTCTTCCACCCTAAACACCCATTCAGTTCCTTTGCCAGAAGTGATCCAAGTGTTGCTTGACTCTAGTAGCAGCGCAGAAGCATGTACCACAGAATGTATAATTGGACTACAAGAATTATGCTGTAGAGTCATCACAGAAAAACAATTTCCTTTTCTTGATTCACCTATCTGTCCACATTTCACTAAAGACAGCTTCACAAGTCATGTAGATCAGAAAAGCCTAAAAGGCCTATATATTATCTACTCCTTCCTGTTTGGTCTAACAGCCTCTGGTAACATCAGACAGGTGATACAAGCTTTCAATCCTTGCATGCTGCCACTTAACCACAAAGTGATTGCTATTGCGTGGCTCCACAGCATTCACATTTATTTGAAGCACTTAATCACAATGTTTGAAGTGGTCATCAAGACAGCTAGTATTACCTTTCATAGACAAATACGTTTAAACCGAAGTATACAATACCACATATCCTAATTTATATTTTCTCAGTCTGAAGCTTGACAAATATGAGACGAAACCCAGCAGCCAACGTACAGTCAATGTGGAATTTCTTGGCTCAAGGGCTATGACTGAAGCTAACAGAAGCCTACAATATTAGTTACAACTCACACACCTAAGAGATAAGCTGTTACTCACAAAGGGAAGTTTGTGAAGATATTTTTATGTAAATTCTATCAAGTATTTGCAGGTAGAGAGACAATAAATACCCCACAACCAACAATTTTTTAGAGCCTAACACATACATGGCAGTAGTCCCCAAACCTCATTGAACATGCAAGTAGGCTAGAAATTAATTACTGTGGAAAAGATGACAAGACTTGGAATCACTATGGATATACACTAGTTATTACAATGGAGAACGTTACTTACTGGTCAACACCAGATTTTTGTCTTGTTCCATAACTTTCACTGAATACCAGGTTATGTTTTTAAAGATTTAGCAATGAGAAGAACAGATGAGGTTTAAAATTTCTTTCAGTATTTTTGACATAGAAAGAGTAAGGAGAAAGAACAGCTATTTCAAGAAGTCAAGGGTGCAATGCAGTAAGGAATATTTAAAAAGCTCACTCTTGAAAGTTATTGACTGATTCTAATTATCTAGGAGACAACAGTATGCTTTTACTAACTTACAAGACTTACAAATTCTTATCTCTAAGATCCATATTAGAGTATTTACTTAACATGAGATAGAAGAAAATGAAACTTTATTTAACAAGAAATGTGTTATAAACAATTCAAGGCAGAAAACAGACTTCAGTTCAAGACAATTCAAGGTGAGTTGCAAGTAAAGCAACACATAGTGTTAGTTTTACACTAATTTTTCAATCCACTGTTTTTTTTTAAACTTACCAACTCTGTACTAGCCCAACTGAAGGCCTGTTAAGTAAGTTATCAGGCAACAAATTGACTTCTCTCATGGTGTTGGCTAGTCGTACAGGAAGTTCTTTCCGCAGGAACATGTATGAAGTCTTTTCACATGCATTGTCACGGCCTGTTAGGAGGAAAAAACACACAGATGTCCACTCCAGCAGATCAAATTTTAGATCTCCTAGTGCTAGATGAATAAAATAAAATAAAAGAGACTTGTGGAAATAAGAACAGTTTAAAAATAATTTCTTTCAGTACCCACCTTCACTTCCCTCTCACTCCCAAGACATATATTATACATTTACCTTCCTAGAGCTTAACTCCTTTTATCTGACATTCTTCCTTATTTCATATCATCTCACCTTCTCTCCTATAAATAAAAACCATCAAACACCAAAGACTTGACATAAGCTGGAAATAAGGCCCCAAAACACTAGCTTTTTATCAATATGACTTTTCCATTCAAGTGAGCTTTTAAAAAGCACGTGCCGCACACATAATGGAGGGTAAGAATTGAAAACAAAGGGACAAAACAGAATGACAACAGCTGACTGACATTTCATGTCACAAGCTCTTCAAACCTACCAAGTACTTAAACATTTCAGCAGCACCTGGAAAGACCAGCAAAGGTGATCATGCCTCCTAAGACTAGACTAGGAGATGCTCACTAGCCACCTGGAAGGTAAGTGCTGCAGTGCTCATCACCACATTCCAATTTGGAAAAGGTGTAGCTGAGATTATCTTGGACTTTCACTTTTAAAACTGACTTTTATCCAGCACAGTATTTTGAAAATAAAACTTCAAAAAACCCCAAAGAGCCAGAAACCAAATAAAAGGGATCTAGCAAAGTAACAATACTTTGCTGCCGACCTAGTTGGAACAGTGACCATTCTCTGGAGCCACCCTAGGCGAAACAGAAGACTGACGTGACTAATAGCATTCTTAAGCTAAACCAGTTACAGGACATACCTATAAAACTTTAACTACAAATATTTGGAAGTATGAGATGTTAAGACTCCTGCCCAAATAGTTCAGATGGAAGATCAGACCTGACTTGACATACCGTTTTGTATTTTAGTGTTTCATAAGTGGGGGAACTCCCCACTGTAACTAATTTCTAGAGTCCAGGTACATTAAAAGTAAAAAATAAAATAAAATAAAATCCATGTTTTACCTGTAATGAACAGCCAGTATTCTGCTTTTCTCTAAAAAGACAGCAATGTCTTTTGTGATGACAGTCAGTACAACTGCCTGCAAAATTTGTGAGTGAAGGCATAATAACAAGAGCTATAAATTATCTTCAAGCAAACCAGAAAGTGTTAAAAGCACTACTAGGCACATAATCACCGAGATTTGCAATTTGAAAGACTCAAGTACAATGCAGCCAGCACAATCAAGGTGATACTTCTTAAGACAGTCCCATTATAATCAGCTGAACAGCAGAGTTTTCATCTTCTTTGCATAGGTAACATGTATTGATGGATTAGTTCCCAAACTGTAACACCAGCTTGGGGGAATATGCAGGAAGGATTAGAGTTTCCCTTTTTTTTCCTGCTCATTTAGGCATCATCAATCAGTGGATCATTAAATTCCGTTAGTGTCAGCATTGCTATTATTGTTCCTCCAGCAAACATTTGTACCTATTTTACTTATTTGCATTTTCACATTTTCAATTACAAATACACACATCCTGTCAAAATTAGACAGGAAACAAGACATTACATTGTTGTTTTCTGTGAAGCACAGTAATGATTTCAGAGTTCAGTCCTTCAATTAAGTTAGATATCAATTCATCCACAATAGAGGATAGACACTTGTTTATTCAGAAGTCATTGTATATAGTAAGTCTTCAGGAAGACTGTGGCCAGACAGCAGGAAAGACTCTCTGATCAGCTAACCCTACACATTCTGGGCTGGAAAAAGGAACAGAGAGACAACTGTTTCATCCCATGAGTGACTGAGAGCAAGGTAGTTATTTTCTAGGCAATAAAAAGCAAAAGGAATGAAAGAGACAGCCCAGAGGGAGAATGAGGAAATGGTGAACAAGAAGCCACAGCCTGTAAAAGGACATGGGGGTGCTTTGCGGACACAGTCCCCGGGTTTGTGCAAGGCAGACAACCAAAGCTGCTAGACTGGAAAGCAGGACTGGCAGAAGAGACGCGCTTCCTCTCCTCCCGTGAGAAAGGGCACATCTCTATTCAACCTGTCTCATCCCAGCAGTTCTAAACTGTCTCTGTTTAAGGAGTTGCCTTACTCTACAGCTACATTTTAGGTACAGAGCCCTTTAGGGTCCCTTTGCATGCTCAGTGCAGGAAAAGGAAAGGACGTTTTCTTTCAAGCCTGCCTAAATTGAAGGCTTGCTTCACCATAACTTCAGTACATCTTTTTGGTTTGGGGCACACAGTCAGAATATCGGCTGCTTAGCTGTATGGCATTTATCTGACAGCCTCCACAGAGTTGCTTTGGCTTCTAGCATAAGGTCAGCTATCTGCTTGCCAAACAGTGTGTGCACAGGAAAAGAAAATGACTGTTCACCAGGATCAGCAATAATTAGGTACCCAGAAAGCATACTGTTCCTTAAGAGTAGCTCCTCAGCTGCTGTTCCTCACAGCAACGCCTGTACAACCAGATTCATCAAAATGAGGGACATCCTACTAAGTATGAAAAATAAAATCTGAGTTAAGTTAGGTATTTTCCTAATATAAATTTAGCATACACAAGTAAGTTAAGTTCTAACCATCTTTCCAGAAACAGCGTTCTGGTAAATTTTAGTGCCACTTTTGCAGTTTTAGCCTACAGTCAGATACATATATATATTTCACAGGTTGGCTTTATTTTTGCTTTATTTGTTACATCTTTTTTTCAACATATACAGCATTCGTTCCTGATTTATCATTCCAGATGGGTCAATACACATTGCCAGAACCAGGCTTTTGCCTTAAGCACCATAGGCTAAAGCCAGTTTAAATCCATCAGTTTCAGTTCAAGGGAGTTTGAAGTCATTCTCTCAGGGCTAAAGTGAAAGTGAAAATTGTGAATAATCTTGCTTTGATTTATACCGCAGTCCCCCAAGAAGTTACTCAATAATACAAATATGACCTGCTTATCTTTGTACGAATTCAAATGGAAAATACAATACAGTAATCCTATGCCCTAGTACAAACTACACTGCACTAGGCAGCAAGGACTGTGTTTAGCTTTAGTTCCAGAAACAAGGGGTGCTGTGTCAGAGAGTTATTTAATTATGGTGCACTGAAGACATATGGTAGCAGCAGACTTCAAGGCAGAATTTAATGACATGGAAGTATAATGCTAACATAGCATTATAATATACTAGTACAGCTTTTGCTACAAATTACTAATAGAAGGCCCACCGCTTTTACAACCTGAGCAATACATTGCAAATACAGCTTTATGCTATCTTGTTAAATTATATGAAAATAAAATTAATTTTTAACTTGGAGGAGTCATGATTTTTTGCCTATAAACCACTGAATCACTGAACTATGGGAATATTGTGGAAGGGGCTGGTCAGAAGATGCAATGTGAAGATCACTGGCATAAAGAAAAAGCTTCACCTACATATTTTATTTCTAAATTTACTGTCTTGAGTAGTTCTACAGACATCAGTGCAACTACTGCTTAAATGCTGTACATCATTTTCTTCCAGAGACACAATATAAATAGGAAAAGCGTTCAAGACTTAAGAGAAACAAAGAAATGTGAAGTCCACCTCAGAACTGCCATTCTGCCATCAATGGCCACCAAGAGACTCTGAGCTCCAAGGTGTGGAAGGAGGACCTCACTGATCAACTAGTGACAAAAGAGAATGTACACTGCTAGAGGTAGAAAAGTTTCTAATGAGATTATCCATACAACTTTCTCACCTTGATATTAAACCTTTGCCTTCACTTTTACAGTCCACTACTCATTATTTAACTTAGTGATTAATTAGGGTTCTTTTTTGTCTTGCCTTATTTCCATCTATGTTTTGCTAAGTAAAATGAACATGTTGTCATTAAATGTTGACATGCTCTGAATGGTGGACATGCTTCCATTAAAATATTACACCTTTAATAACTAAGGATTGCTGTATAACTTTTCTATTCATGCTGGGCTTGAGTTATTTAAATAAAGGCTACGTTAACACATTAACATTTCCTCCTAAAGAACGTTTCGATACAAATAAATATAAATTTTCTCTAAATGAAGATTGATCTGCTGAGGTAGCATAGCACTTTCTACATTAATGATATATATAATTTCTCAGTAATGATATATGAAGTACCTCTGCTTAGTTATCAAATACTTAAATTTAGATTTCAAGCACTAGTAACAAATGAGCACAAGAAAATTGTTCAACTTGTGATCTTAGCACTTAGAAGTAAAGCATTTGAGATTTTAAAGCAGGTGAGTTTTTTGGAGGTTTTTTTAGAGATTTTTAAAGCAGATAGAAGTTTTTGAGTGTTATTTCAAGATACTAAAGATCTTCTGCAAGTCAGAAGTTATGGGAGATTTTAATTTCAAGAAAAACAGCTAAAGATTTATTTCCTTAAACTGGCAGCTGCATAGGTTGCCAATATCAGCGCGTTTGTGGCTCAGCCCACATGCTACACTACACCCATGAAAAAAACATAACTGAAGCAGTAGTCTGAAGTTCCCAATGCCATGTATGAGAGATTAGAAACACTAGAAAGGAGAAAATGCCCCAGAAACCACAGGACCTGCTAGTCTTGGATCCTCTACAGCCTACCAAAAAATCCTGAATTCTGTTTCTTGAATTGACTGTTTCTAGCTATGCATCTATTGGAAATGTTTCAGTACACTGTGTGTAACAGTCCAATATCTTGCTACTTGTGAGAACACAGAACAACAGTCCAAGTCTTCACATCCTTTCAAAAGCCAACAGAATTTCATTGCATATTTTAGCTAGTCCTGAATATATTAATTGAAAAAATAAAAATGAAGGAAAACCACACTGTTGGAGGTATGTAAATCCATCACAAATAATTGTTCTCATCTCAAAGTGTTGAGCTGTTAAAGATTTTAGTTTTGGAGGTACACATGCTGTTAGGCACCAGAGTGTATCAGAAATGCAATTATTTCAGAGTTCTGTGTTGATTTTTGTGAAGATAAAACTCCAACAGAGTTCCACAGAAGAATTAAGCAATATTATGCTTTGTTAATACCCTTGTGAAGAATGAAGGACAGATATATTACAGGCATTGCAAATTTGGCCCTTTCATTAAGTATTCAAGTAATCTCTAGAATTAATTATACTTCTTTAAAACTCCTTCTGCCCAACTTGATAATCAAGGTTTAATGCAGGCAGAACAGGCAAAAAAGGACATTCTAGTGGACAGCTTCAGTTTTATTTTATACATATACCCAAAACCACACAGAGCAAATAGATCTCTCTACCTTCTGGATAATGCAGATCACACACAGAAAACTGAAATTCTTTAAAAGCATGCTTTTAAAAAACTGAAAATGGAAATATTAGAAGACTCTACTCAAAATGAAACACTTCTTATCCATAAAGCCAAGAAGAAAGGAAAGTAAGACATCACATGATATACGGGGTTCACAATTTTACACACACCATCAACATTTATTCCCAGTGTTTGTAATACAGCAATACTTGATTTCAATCGAACAATAATTCAGGCTTGTTGCTTTAAGTGGGAAAATTGTGCAGACCAAATTCTTAAATCAGGTACTGAAACGGGTTTCCTTCAATGAGGAATATCAGATTAGAACAACATAAAGAACAAGCCATACAGCATACTACCTCTTTGCATATAGGTCTACTCTGCTGAAGGGAACAAAGCAGCCCCACATTACTCTTCATGGTAGAAAATAACCCTATAAAGCAATTCTGGTTTCTAAGGGTCTAGATTTTAATTAAGGGTCAAGAGGCTAGATTATCTTTAGATTTTCACTTTTCTTAACGAAAGTTATACTTTCAAGCTGTTTAAGAGACTCTCAGATCGTATCTACGGTGCTTGCAACTTAACCCAGAATTTGGCCCAAGAAGATGAAGCAAAAGCACACAGAAAATAATCCACTCTACTCAACTGGAGGATTACATCGATTTCTGAGCATCTTCAGAAAGGGTATACTGACCAAGCAGAAATCCAGATGACCACAACAGTACAACAGTCTGTGACAAAAGAATGAATGAATCTGACTAGATTTACTTGAGGAGAAATAGATAAAGAATACAGCAACAGTCTTCAAAGCCTTACAGTTCACAACGCAGGAGGCAGCAGTAACCTAGTCCATCAAGGATCAAACAAGTATTAGGCTCAAACTGCAGAAAATTCAAGTAATAATTTAACAGATGGTAAACACTGTAGAAGATGGGAACCTGCTCTGCTTTATTACTGTCTCTTTTACTAGTGAAGACATCTGCCTAAAACTACATGAAGCTAGCTGATTTATCTCTGAACTGGAGACTAGACTGAAAGCTGCCTAACATTCTTTGCAGCCTTAATTCTCTTGTGAACCAAGAGGAAGAAGGTAGTCACCACACCTGCAAAAAGAAAGCAGTGCAGTTTCCCACAGGGAGAGAAACAAGCAAAGAGTGAGAACTCTGAAGCAAGTCAGAGTTAATAAAAATGCAGCACAGTGTGTAAATTAAGTTATACAACAGAAGTTACTCTGACAGAAAAATGGTGATGAAAAGCAACATAGTTGTGAAAGAAGTTATCTTTAAATTATTTCAAATGATTACTACTACATTCATACCTAGCGCAAACTGAAAGAAATGTCATGTGTCACCACAGCAGGTCTTTAAAAAGGTTTTAAAAAAAGAGGTTGTTCAATAAATGCTCTACCTTCCTCTATATTCTGAACAATCTTACCTGTCTGGGCTAGTCAGTCACCCTATACAAAAGGCATATAGAAAACACATTCATGGCCTCCCCTCTGCCACCTTCAAACCTGCAGTTCAAACCCAGTACCGAAGACAGACTGTGATGCCAATCTTGAGATTCTTTTGTTTAAGTACAAGTCAATGTAACAGACTGACAACAGACAAAACCTTCAACGTAGTGAAAATGAGAAGACAACATCAGTTGAACAAGGATCTAAGCAGCGATTCCTGGACTTTACATCAAACTAAGCTCACTGAAGAATATTCTAGAGACAACCTCCCATATAACAGCTTTAGACATGATAGAAACAAGCCAGGGTTTGTAACAATACAGTGGAAATGGTACCTCCACAAACATTGCTGCATTTGGAATGGCAACCATCCATGAGAGAGTCTCTCTAAATGATGGTGGATTTGCTTATGCAGTGAAGTATAACACACCTGAAGAACTGATTTGACTGTCCTTGCTCAAGTTTTAGTCAAGAATACAGGTAAACTTATTTAAATAAAACAATAAGACATTAAAATTTCCTAAGACGTTCACCCAGAAGGTGGCTTTTAACATTAAAATCATTTTTCCGAGATGTGAAAAGGTGTTAGACATTTCCACCAAAAATAAATCATGCCATTTATTCAATTAGGCAGGTATCAGAGGAGAAAAAAAAGGATAAGAAAATGCATAAATAAAACATGATCCAGTAGCTTTGAGGTAACACAGGTTGCAAAAGCAGGCTTGGAACGCATTAGGTTCTCTAAATGCAATCCTATCAGATGGGAAAAGATTAAAAGTTAAATGTTTCAGGGTTATGAATCAATATTATCACTGGTGGACCTTCAATCCAAAGGAAATCCTGGAAGCAGGGTTCTACTCCCAGACAGTTTTCCCTACTAATTTATTTTCCCCTCTATGAGATTCAACTCTTCACTGAACATTTACTCATCTCTTCTCTGTTTTTCGTCTTTCACCTTCTACCCCATAGCGCTAAGAAATGGAAAACAAATGTAACATTGCTAACAAGGCCCACTCAGGCTCTGGTAACCATACACCTGTAGCATGTAGGGGGAAAATATTTTTTTTTTCAATTGGAAGGAATGAACATTCATTACAAGTGATCTCTCTGAACCAGTATTTTTTCAGTTCTTTCCATCACACAGATGGAACTAGACAACTGATGCAAAGCTGGACCTAAAGAAAACTTTTGTTCTGGGTTCTCCAACAGGAGGCACAAACAATGCAGAGGCTATTCACACACACACATGCACCAGACCCTGATTCAATTCTGGCAAACTTTACAAATTGCCAGAGCAATACTATGCTGTCCAAGATTCAGATTACAAAAGTATTAGTTCCATACAGAAGCCTATACACAAACCTTGATTTTGCTGCAGAAGAGGGCAGAAACTCAGCGTGAGATCATGAACTCTGGTTTCTCCAGAACATTATCAAACACTCTCAGTTCAGCTGCCAGATTCCTGCATTCACGAAATACCCATTTGAGAACAGACTGCAGTAGTAGTCCTTCATAGATGATGATCAAAGTCACCTGATTTGAAAACCTAACATGGCTGTCACATCCCTAGCAGGTACTGGACTGCTAGGGTCACGTCATAAAAGCATCGGTAGTTTCTGAGTATTAACACCTGTCAGAAGAGACAGGAAAAGAAGAAACTAAGTGCTGCTTTTAGTCTTCTCACTGCACCCAGAGGTCTAGCTCTCTCCATGAACAATGTATCTTAACATCAAGTTGAGACACGAGATACCACACTACTTTTAAGACTCAAAAGCAGACAAGTCCCACCTGTTGTATGTCTGAGAGGAGGGACTCCATCCAGAATCCGTAAAAACACGATCAGAAGCCTCTGACCTCCTATCCTTGTGAAACTACTACTATTGCTTTTACTAGGGCAAAATAAAGGAAGACAGACGAGAAGGCAGGGGCGATCAACCGTATCTACCCTCTTCTCTTGAACTTCCAGAATACTTTTTAGCTCCTATACAGGAAAACAAAAAGTGAAGCAGGGGGCTGGAGAAATCTTCAAAAGAATACACAAAAATATCAAGGCATCAGAGCAGACTGAGCAAAGACTGGAACTAATAACTTACTGCTGAAGCTAGGAAAACAGAACTAAAGAAGGATCAGTGAATTCCACCAATTACACACCATTTCAGGACCATGGGCTACATATTAAAAGGCAAACAAGCTATGCTCACACAGCCTCAATAAATGTGGCTACAAAAAAAAAACCCAAAAAACAAAAACAACCACAAAACAAACACAAGACACGCACACAAAAAAAAACACCACAAAAAAGAAAACCACCCCCACTCCAAAAGCATTCCTGTTCTCCAATAGAAATAAAGACATTTTCAGCATACTCTCTAGGTATTTATCTCACCAACCGCTAAAAATACCAATCCCACAAAAAGCGTACAGGGTTGGTTTGTTTGGTAAAAGACAGGGTTTTGTAAAACCCAATGAAGATGATGAAGCAAAGGGAAAAAGAACACACACAACATAATTGGAGATGCTGACTCTTGCTGACCCTCACCCTCTACCACAGGCGGCCTCTAAGGAAGCTGTATGTTGAAATCGGATTCCCTTTTCTGACCTACCACGTTGCGCTACAGGACAGCAACTACAACCTGAACAGCTGTTCCAACAGCGGATGGCCAAATTTAAGGATATGGCCCATACTAACCTTAGGTATTCAGCCTATTTTTAGACACCCCAGACCTAACCTTCAGCCCAAGTTCCATCACTGCTCTCTAAGGCTATTTCCACCACCCACAATTTTTTCATTCAAGTGCTGTGTTTTAAGGACATGCTTCCACTTCACACATGATTGGCATATTAAGAGACTGATTCTGTGTTAGTGAGGAAACTGGAAAATCTCTCAAGTTTTAAAAAATGAACCTTGAAGAATTAAGAACAGGAAAATATTTTTAGATTTTATTGAACTTTTATTAAAGTTTCAGCTTTATGAAATCTGAACAATTAAGTTTTGTTAAACAACTAATGCCAGAAAATCAGGTAAAGCCAGAGGAATTAAAGTCTGCAAGCAAGCTTTCCCACATAGCTTGTTTCTGTTCTTCAGTCCAATTCCCATTATTAGTTACACCTTTGCAGTTTAAGGGAAAGCATGCTCAGATAGAGGTACACCAAGTCTTCTCAATCTAAATTATTTCTGTTCATAGATGAGAGTTTAGTTGTTAACACTGTATGACCATTGATTTACGCTCTGTGCCATTTCAGTGCTAAGTGTGTTCCATGGAGCCAAACTAGCAAGCAAACGAGCTAGCTTTCCAGCTAAACTTTCCAACAGTCATGTGACAAGTCATTAGGATAAATTACCGGAGCTGAAGTACATAAACAGTTGAGCTTAATAAACCATTTCTGATTTATGCAATTCAACTAACAACAGATTCAAGCACTCTTTGACTGCCAGACCAACTGCAGCGTTTACCTTCTATTCCAAAGGAAAATTTCCAGGATACTATTCACTAATGAGAACGCATTGGCCTATATTCTGTTGTCTAAATGACCAAATCAAATCCCATTGACAAGCCGGAAGTCTAGACTTCAACTTAAGAAGTTAAAAATTAAGTAAGTATAACTACTCTTTGATTTGTACACAGAATAAATATACTTATCTCCACTTATTTCCAAAATCGCTGAAAGAGTCACCTTGATTATGTCTTATGTGTCCTATTTACTACGGTCATCTAGATGAACACCACTGGTGCCAAGACAAAGTCAGTTCACATTTCCACGTAAAGGCAGGTTAAGGACAAAATGTCAGACAGCTGTCATTAGCACAACTGGACAGCTCAACATGGATGAAATCACTACATTTATGACTAGATCAGCTATACACTAGTGAAATAATAAATAATGTGGTAATAATAATGTAGTAAGTTATATATCATAACTTGTGAACTCCAGTAAGCCTGTTTCAAGTAAACAGGTCCTCCGAATGAAACTGACTGTGCTGGAAAGCAGCTTAACTTACTACTGCACTGGAACGGATAAACAAAATGAATTAACAGATGCACAACACAGTGTAGATCTTAGTCTTAGTCAAAATGCAATCATTAATTGTAACTCTTAAAGCCACAGCCTTCCATTCACAGAAAAAACTCAAGGGAAGACATATGCCCCTCTCTGAAGAGGAACGGGTTATCAGGCAACCACCTGTAAAAGCTGTAAACCAGTACCATGTATTATATAGAACAACCCAATTTAAAATAAAAGCATGAATTTTTAAAATAAGCTTCCCTCACCTAAAACTAATTTTTAACTGCTTACCACTCAGGTTTAATGAAGTAACTTTTTCAGTATTTTAAAGCATTTGCCAAGAGAAAGCACAGTAATCAAAAGGTTCTATAAAGTTTAATGCAGAGGTGCTCAAGCAATTACCCACAGGCTGTATTGTTCTTTCAGACACATAGGCCCAAGGTTGTCTTTCCTTAGGGCAATTTGGCAGTAGGCTGTAAGTCAGATGAATCATTTTAGCAGCTACGCTTTGTCTTGCCCTTATCACAGGCACTCCCCGCAGTACATGACATGCAAAGAGCCAAAATGTTCTTAGGAGAAGCCATGGTCCAGATCAGGTTCCTGATCCTCAGCCTATCCACACAACCCAAAGACTCCCTCCCTAACCTAACACAAGGAGTGTCTAAAAAAAGCAGCTCTTCAGTCTACATCAGTTCCTCTTCCACTAAGGCTCCTGAGACCTGAGCAGGGAATACACTGAAAGCAGGAAAGAAGCATGTGTACTGTGAAGCACATGGACCCTGGCCTACACTGTGAAGGGGCTCTGTGGCTTTCAAACAGGAGATCCTGGACAAAACAAATGTAGTGGTTTGTTCTGGTGAGACTCGAAGTTTTAAAACAAATTTAAAGCTTTTTTAAAATGTAGATGAGGCTTAAAGCACCAAGCCAAGGAAACTTTACTCCCCATTTGTTGTTCTCTGATCAGATTCTGCAACAATAAACTGACCAGAAAAGATTGAATTTTGCTCTTTCGAGCACCTTTTCCTCCCATAAAAGGTGAATATCTATTTCACATTGAAGGTTTTAAGTAGATATTCCAAATTTTTAACACTCTCCCTAAACTCTCACAGCTTTGACAACTTCCTCCCTGACCTTTATGAAAAACATCCATAATTCCCACTAACTGTTACAGAAAAATACAAATCTCTGCTTTATCCTTTAGTCCCTATGAACATGCCGAAGGGAAAGGTACTCCAAGTCTCCAACATAAATAAAATGAATGTTTATGAGCAAAGATTCACACAGTTAATACATTTACATAAAAATACTGCCAATACCACATGGTCCAGATTCCCTTCAGTCTCAGTGAGGTTAAATGTATTAGACTGTTAACCATCTTGTTACAAAATACTTTTGATGATTAAAAAACCACATTGCAAAAAAGATTAGAGGATTCCTCTATGCCACTGCTAGTTACCAGGGTTTGAATGGAGTCCTGGTGGACAACAGGATGACCATGAGCCAGCAATGTGCCCTGGCGGCCAAGAGGGCCAATGGCATCCTGGGGTGCATCAAAAGGAGTGTGGCCAGCAGGTGGAGGGAGGTCATCCTCCCCCTCTACTCTGCCCTGGTGAGGCCGCATCTGGAATACTGCGTCCAGTTCTGGGCTCCCCAGTACAAGAAGGACAGGGATCTGCTGGAGAGGGTCCAGCAAAGGGCTACAAAGATGATTAGGGGATTGGAACATCTTTCATATGAGGAGAGGCTGAGGGATTTGGGTCTCTTTAGTCTGGAGAAAAGAAGATTGAGGGGGGATCTTGTTAATGCTTTCAAATACTTGAAGGGAGGATGCCAGGGGGATGGGAGCAGTCTTTTTTCAGTGGTGCCCATTGATAGGACGAGGGGTAATGGGCACAAGCTTGAACATAGGAAGTTCCACCTTAACATGAGGAGGAACTTCTTTACTTTGAGGGTGGTGGAGCACTGGAACAGGCTGCCCAGAGAGGTTGTGGAGTCTCCCACTCTGGAGACATTCAAAACCCGCCCGGACGGTGTCCTGTGCAACCTGTTGTAGGTGACCCTGCTCTGGCGGGGGGGTTGGACTAGATGATCTCCAGAGGTCCCTTCCAACCCGGACTATTCTGTGATTCTGTATTTATCCAGTCTACTAAATCCTTAAGAAAAGCATAAACAAGGACTAAAACAAAGAGCTAGCAGTTAAAATGTAAATTGTTTTTTTTTAGCAAAAAGTAATTTTGTAACTTTTAAACTTTGCTTCTTTCTTATTGACACATTTGTAAAACTAATTCTGAAAAATATAAACTAAAATTTGCACAAGTGTATTATTTTAAGGAATTAAGTCAGTGAGACTATTAACAATAACGTCTTACTTTTTTTACAGTGACAACAAACTAACGTGCCAGTTTACATATATATACACACACACAGTAAGAGTAGCCTCTTCCCGGGCAAAGAAAATAATTTAAACAAACAGGACAAAGGAGCATGTAAGAGACAATGTCACATGTACATAGAAAGGTTAAGAGGAAAAAAAGGGTCAATATAATAGTCTCTTATAACACACAAAGCATCAGAAAAAGAAGAAAAATTCCGTATCTCAGATATACCGTCCAGTGCTGTAATCTGCCCTTTCAACCTACTACTCCAAGAAGAAAAATTGCATTTAACTGACTCTAGGAACACACACAAAATCATAAACATATTTTAAAAAGGGTAAGTAACAGCCTGTAAAACACTATAGCAATTTGGGGAAAAGGTAGTTTTTAAAAAACACTAATATATTAAGGATAACTGGCATCAAGAAAAGCTACTTTAATAGAGTAACTATGGAATTAGATAAAACAATTCCTAAATCTATACCAAATTCCATTATGGATTATATTGTTTTGGACCATGTGGAACCGGAGAAATACTACTCACTCTCCACAGAACAGTACTGTGAATATCAATGACTGCTGGTGATGTGTTCTTCATACACGTGTACCAAGCCTGGCTGGGATGGAGTCAGCTTTCCTCACAGCAATCCATAAGGTGCTGGGCTTCGGATTTGTGACTAAAAGTGTTGAAGACACACTCGTGTTTCGGCTATTGCTGAACATTTCTTGCACAGCATGAAGGCTTTCTCTCTTTCTCCTGCACTCGGCCCCCAACCCAGCGAGTAGGTTTGGGGGTGGAGAAGAGGCTGGAAGGGGACAGAGCTGGGACAGCTGACCTAAGCTCCCAAGGGGATGTTCCATATTACATGATGTCATGCCCAGCAATAAAAAAATAGGTGGCTCTGTTTCCCAAGACAGCCATTACACAGAGACCGACTGGGCATCTGCCGGCTCGTGGGAGGTGGCAAGTGACTGCCGTTGCATCACTTGTTTCTCTTCCTCTTTCCTTCCTTATTAAACTGTCTTTATCTCAACCCACGAGTCTTCTCATTTTACCTCTTCTTGTTCTCAGGGGTGCGAGGAAGGGGAGCACGCACCTGCCTGGGGGCTCAGCTGCTGGATGGGGTCAACCCACCAGAACATTGCACACCTACTATGTAGCAATCTCATCTTAAAGCTATTCCATAGTTTATGTGTTGTTTTTTTTTTTTTAATTAAGAATTTCACGTGGGACTGTGCAAAAACTTTACAACAAGTCAGGTACAGCATCTACTGCTACTGCCTTAGCAAACGCCAAATTAACCTGGAAATAAGACTGTCTCTACAAATTGTATTGTCTCTTTACCACCTTATTATCTCTTGGTGCTTATCTACATACTACTACATTATTAGCTCTATCATTTTTTCCAGCTACTTCGGTCAACCTGACTTATTCTAATGTCTTTTAAAGAAAAGGAAGAGGAGGACAAGTAGTTTATTTTCCCACTTCCACAACCCTGGGGCCACCACTGTTGGTTATTTCCACAAAGCCTGTAAGCAACAGCTGTGCTGCACCAGGCACTCCCATTTGTAGAAGATGGTCAACTACCCACAAAACACAGCATTGGTTTACTTCTACTGGCACCCACTAAGCCAACAGGATCTAAACATACTTCAGCTTATCCAAAATTTGTACCAGGGACTGGGGGAACTGTGATTTCCTTTAAGTTTCTAGATACAATTCATCTTTTTCTGAAGATCAAAGCAAAGATGAATTCAGTAGTCTTTATCATTATGTACTTACTTTAAACAAGTAAACGCTTTACTTCAGCGTTGTCCCCAATTACTATAAATTATCTTAGCATCTTTTTCTCTCCTTTTCTATCCCCTGACTTTTCACCTTAGTTGTTATGTGTACTGCAACCCGACATATATGTCCTTGCTTACAGTTTCCATATGATTCTTTTTTAATGAACATTATTTCTGGAAGTCCTAGCACTGCTCTACTGCTCTCATCTTCTGCCTGCACCAGAATTTCTCTTTCAGAAATTAAGACATCATTTTATATCCCTTATATCTTAGGGGAGACCCTATCTACCTATTTCCTTAGCTTGTAAAAGTTATGCTACTTTAAAATCACTAGCTGTCATTTCTTCCATTCCCAAGGGGAAGGAATGCTATCAGTTCATGATCATTTTCACCAAAATTTAATAAAGTTTCAGATTTTCAAGCACCTCCCTACTAGTCCGAATCTAGTCTAAATTTCTGTCAAGCTGTATTCTCTATCACTTCTGTTACTTGCTTAAAGAAAAAAGAAAAACCCCACAACCCACATTGTTTACTTCTTCATGCAGATTAGGCGCTCTTATCTTCTTTCTTTTACTAAAAGACATTCCACTGTCTGCTTCAACACATCAGCTTCAGAAGAAAAATGCATGAGAATACACACATGTACATATGCAGCATAACATCATCTCCTTTTCCGAGCACCTGAAGGCAGAGCACCTTTGGTCAGTCCAACGGCAAACAGTGCAGACCAAAAAATTAGGGAAACAAAACACAATCAATCCCATCAATTGGAGGATACTAACTTGCAGACTACTAGCCTACGCTTGCAGGCAACAAGTGGCCAGTCAAATCACTTACTGAAGGCAGAATTTCCCGTGCTTAGCCTTTATAACACCTGCCTTACAAATTTAAACCAAATCTAAATCTTTTTTCATGAGAACTGCAGAATTGCACTAACAGATTTAACTACCAGCATAAAATTTGAAAACAAATCTTTCCTGGGAAAAAAGTTACTATCAAGCAAGCATACTTAATCCCTGAAACAGCCTCCAAAAGTGACTGATACAGATAACTCTGTAAATGAAGTGCCCCACAATCTACAACTACATAGTACTTCCACACATATGCAAAAATATCTGTCACATCACAGTTCAATGACTGCTGAACAAAATTGTCTAATTACAATGACTCTTCCAGACCTTCACAACAATCAATATTAGGCATTATAGAAACCTTCAATATTATATGTAGTATTGGAATGTCACTGACTGGCAGAGTTGTAAATAGTAACAGGTTATAAATAACAACAGTTGCATCAAACAAAGGTTTCCAGCTACTTGCTGTGCTACAGCCCATGCAAAGACAAGCCTTTTTTATATTATGAAATGCAAACTTTATCCATGCTCAGATCTAGAGAATGAAGGACTGAATACAGAAAAGCAATAACCCCACAATAATTCAAGAACAAAAGCAGACAGACACGCCAGCTTTCACTGTGACAGAAGGCCAGCCTTTCAAGGTAAAAAACAAAGCAGCAGTAAAACGGTTCTATTCCAATGTTAGGCAAAACTCCTATCAGGATTCTATTTGAAGCTCTAACAGACACATTTTAAGAATAATATTGAAAAACCTGGAGAAGCCAAAAAAGTTAACTCCATAGTGTTTTCATAAGGCTTGAAATAACTCATTTAAAGAATGTATTTAGCTTTACAAAATCGAGACAAAATAGTCCATCACAATGTATAAATACCTCATGGTGAAAAAACAGGCATCAAAGGATCCCAACCTACCAACGAAAACTGTAACAAAATTGCTGGTTGGAAGCTGAAGCCCGTCAGATGAAAATAAAAGACAGTAATGTCTGACTAGCATTCATCTTTCTGATCCAATTCAGTAGTTAGCATTCATGTTAAGAGGAAATTTTTTTTTAAGATGCACTTAAATCAAGTGTACCTTTTTAAGGTCAGTGCACAGACAGCAGTAGAAAAACCACAGCTGCATGCAATAAATGGCATATAATTATCTAATAGTACCTCTGAGTCTTCAGCTTTGTATCTTAGATGCACAGTCTCTCCACTAAAGTTGTGTTAAAAAAAAAACATGAAACTTCTAATAAATTTTTGTGTAAAAAAAATAAATCTTCTAATAGTCATCTTCCGTCAGAAGATTATTAATTATGTTTGGAGATATAAGGCTGCTTTCAACCTCTACTTTCCTACCCCCACATCTTGTTCAAATTGAATCTGCTGGCAACCTTTCCAATGGCATATTTTTAGTTCCAGTGCTGATGTATGCCTCCTGCCAACAAGACAACATGCAGTGTACACTCTTGCAGAAACCTGATCTACTACTGCACGTTTGACTGACAGCAATTGACAGCCATGCCAATACTTGGCTTACTCTTTGTATCAGTTTTGGAAGAGGCCTACAAGTTTCCTCAAGACAGGTAAGTTTAATAGGTACCAAATAAACTAAACAATTTCACATCAAAAATTATATTTAAAAATAGGGAGAATCCATTGCTCATCTTTTCCTCCAGATATGCTCCAGGACACAGCAGTTCCCAAACTGCCTGTACTCACTGTAATTATCTGCTGCATGCTCAGCTGTTCACAGCACAGTAAAATTACTAAATTACAACCTTTGTGATATTTTTCAATGCCAGTAGCTGTAGCAGTTGCCACAGATATTTTCATTATAACCTATGAAATCAAGATTTCCTAAGCCACGCTCCACAACAAGAATTCACTATGGTCCACTATCTTCTATCTTAAGTATATACGTGACTTCTTTGTTCAAACTCATTAGTACCTATGTGGTACATGAATGCTAACATATGACAAATAAGGAGGGCTAAGTGCCATCGTGTTAAGTTTTACCTATATGTACAAAGGGCTAACCAAAAGCAAAGTTTAACCTCATAGGTACAAAATTGATCCAAAACATTTGGTTTGAGACTTAGAAAAGGCTAAGTACAATTGGCCAAGATAGCTTCAGCAGTAAACAGCCTCCAAAAGCACACGGTACATGTTTTTGATGAAAGAAACCTCAGATTCACAGAAGTCTCAGGCACTTCATCAGCTGAGCAGTAGCAATGAGTATTACACGAGTATAGTGTACTGGCATACATTCACAATATAGCACTAGCACAACTTCAAATGACTCTTTCCTGCCTGATCAAAGGATTACACAATTTATACTTCACCTAGTCTTTAGTTGTGCTTAATTATTTTATATGCAACCTTTTCAGTACAACCATTCATTTCATGAAATGTTCATTAACATCTATACTGTCAACTGAGGTACCCCAACATGCAGCTACATGGAACTTGCCAGCTCAGGCATGGCCCAGCATTAGTACGGCTGTAAAGGTTTTGGCTCACAGCTAGCCTTTATCAAGCCAGGTTGTAGTGCAGGCAGAATGCGCTCAAGTCTTTTTGTGCCTTTTTTTAAATGTCAGGACACTCCCGGACATACAAACTCTACTTTCCTCAAGTAGACCTGCCTGATAGGTTATTTACTTTCCCCAGGCATACAAGACTGATTGGTTACCCATGTACGTAGTTGCTGATGAAGACTATTGGATATTTTGGATTAACCTGTCATCCTCTAAGGCCCTCCTTACACAGCTGAAGCAAATCTAAACTGAGATGCTGTATCAAAGCTGACACAAAATACGAATCTCCAGCATGGGCAGGTTTTTTTTCCCCTCAAACAGTCTAGCTCCAGAAGTTTACAAAGATGCATGTTAAACTACATCTCTACTTACAAGTTTATTTCAGAAAAGATATTTTAGCAGTTACTGCAGACTGGGTAAGGAATGCCTACACTTGGAAATCTACCAAACTAACTTCCAGAGCTGAATCCAGTGGGGTTGGTTTTGGTTTTGTTTTTTCCAGACCAGAATAATTATGGAGGCCTGGATAAACCTAAAATGACATGCTAACATTAAACAAGGTCAAAACGTGTTTACATTAAAACACATTTATGGAAGGTCATTCTTTTGCAAAGGAGTAAGACTGCACAAGAATCTTGTGAAATGCACTTTGTATGACAGAAATTGAATTAACAACATTCAAGAAGAGCGTGCAAACACAAAATGAACACACACAGAAAAAAAAAAAAGCAGCACAGAATCTGAGCACTCATACTTTGTGAAATAGAGGTCCCAAGCCCATGACACTGTAACCTCTAACATAGTTGCGGCAGCTACAAAGACAGCTGCAAGCTCAACAGAAAGTAAATCACATATGGCAGAACATGGTATATAGACACAAACAGGACTCAGCTATAAAATCCAACAGAGAATCACTGCTTTAAGTATTGCTTTCTGTTTTGTTTCATGTTTTTAGTACTAGTGAGTTAGCTTAAACACCCAAACTGTCTTTTATAGTGGTTTAATTAACTGAATTAAGTTACATGAGAAAGTTTTAAATTAATCATTAATTTCTATCATTGGAAAGGAATAAGGACTCTACAGCCCCGCTATGCACACAACTGTATTCCATACAACCCACACTGTTAACCAGTAATAAAAAAAGAGTCTAAACTGTATGTCAGTATACATTGCCACCAACTGTGTTTGAAGACACTCTTCAGCCCATGAGAAATATAGTTTCTATCTCCCTCCTCACCAGAATTTTGCAGAGACAAATTCAGAAGCCAGTTTAGTCTAAACCAATAACCAATACAAAAAAGATGACATAAAGACCATATTGTAATTTCATTATTGTCAGAAATGACGTAAAAAATCCTTCTCAAAAAAAAAAAAAAATGCAGCAAGTGCAAATCCCTCATTTCTTTTTTTTTAATACAAGAAACACACATATATCAGACAACAAAGAGACTGCCATAAGAGCGTCATTCACACATTTCCTTTGGGCATATTCTTCTTTCAACAAATGTTGAAAATTTAGTCATCTTTTTGTAATACAAGCACTACATATACATAGCTCAACAAAAATACCATTTCTTTTTAAGTGAGACATTAAGTAGCCTGTATGTGCTGAATACAAAACACAGTGCCTTCTTCCCATCAAACAGTCAGGCTCGGCAAACACAAGTGAACTCCACCTTTAGTTTCACACTCCTTATGCTTGGCATATTTGCTCTCTTATGCCACCAGCAAATTCTTTTTTGGGTATTTTAGGTAGAAGTAACATAGCTCCCCGATACAGTGCAAGTTGTCCAGGCTTTCCATGCCTCCAGTGGGAAAATTCTTGCACCAACATCTTACATTTTGCTTCCAATTTCTCCTCTAGGCCTCTGCAGTCTCCAACTGAACTAGAAATTACCCAAAGCCATCAACACCTAGGATCACACAAGTTAAGTAACTACATTGGGTTTAATCTATTTGATTAAACTGCTGTAATCTTCCTACTCAAGGTTTCCCAAGTAAACACAGGCACTAAGGACAAAGTAAGTGGAGATGCTAAATGGCTCATAAGCCTTATTAAGATCAAGCTGATAGTTTTAGCAAGGCTGATACGACATAAGACTACTAATCTTAGAAACTCCTGGCAATCTTAGAAGCCTAAATGGCAGGAATTTTTATCTTCAGAGGTTTTAAATGTCAAAGCCTATATAGTTTGTCTGTAAGTCTTAAGACATTAATACACTTAAATATATAGCCTATGCACACACAAGATTCCACAGACACATCCAGTGACAACAGACTGGAGCACATCCAAAGAACAGGCTGGCCAGGCTGTAACATACCGTTCTTACCCTGTTCGTTTCCACGAATATAAACCAGGCTTAAAATCATAAAATAAGACTGCTTTTTCCTGGAGAATCATGAAACAGTTTTCAAACCATAAAGTAATGCAGATACTACAAGGTTAAAAAAAAAAAAAAAAAGCCTTATTAACTCCACACAGGAGATGTCCAAAAGCAAGCAGTAATGCAGGAACAACTTCGAATGGTAGAAATCCTTACCAAAAAGCAAAGTTTTGCCAGAACACCCAAGTCACTAAAGCAAAGACTGAAATCTTTATACCTCTCTAGTCACAACTGAAAAGCTTCACAAACTTTAATCTTCCCCATTTACAAACCCAACTTTCAAATAGACAATCGTGAAATTATTTGTTTAGTGCCAGGGCTAAAACTAAGATATTCTAAGTTTTAGGCCATTGCTCTTGCCAGTACAGAAAGACGTGGCATAAGGAACACAAATGCCACAGCGGGGGAAGCACAGCAGCAAAGGTAGGGGTGGGTAAGAGAGAACAGACTCAAGTAAACAGAGACAAGAAAAGAAAAGCATGGGTTCTGGTCAGGTTCTCCTTTTAATGTATCACAGGACAAGGCGTGATGTTTTTTTAAAACAGTAGAAAAATCTGTCTCACTGAGAGCTGGTAGCAAGCCCAGCGCTGGCTCTTTATACTTGCAGCATTCTTTCGCTAATTCCGTTGCCATAAATGTGCAATTGTTTCCATTTTTAATCGCTTTCTGGCTTAACACCACTGACTCATTTTTGTCTCTTGTACCTTTAGTGTAATACTGGAATGAAATAACACTCTGCGAAGCTTCACGGTGTTAGATGTGGCCTTTGTATTTACTCTACCAGCAACATTCATAGGATAACAAAATCTAAACAACTCTTGTGTCAGAGAGCAGGAGCCAAACAACCCCTGACACAGATATGAGGAGTTTATTATTATCTGATCAAAACGTGAGTTCTCTAACAGCAACACAAGTCATTGCTGGATTTCAGTCCAGTGCTTCTGAAAAGAAAAATCCTATTTATTCATCAGTAACGCTTCCTAAAACACATTAATTTTCCACGAACAGGTCTCCTAGATGAGCACCGTCAAAGTTCATGCCTGAGGTTTACTGAAGCCAAGCTCTGCAGGGCAGATGAAGAATTTCACATTCATGACAAGTAACTTACTCTCTCCTTCAAGCCGCCAAGCTCACAGAATTCGAGGTCAGAAACCCTTATTTTGACCCTCGCTGCCTGGGAATAAGGCAGCGAAAAAGAGGTTACCCTCAGCCTCCGGCCGCCACGCCTCAGGAGGCCGAGATGGCCGGGCGGAGCAGGGGCGGTGTTTACCACCGGCTGCCGACGGCCACGCACGGCTGCCTGTCACCGCGGCCGCCCACGCACACGCCGGCCCCCACCAGCCTGCGGGGCCTCCCGGGCCGGGGGAGCCGCCGCCGCCGCCGCGCCGCGCCGG
>VZSZ01010706.1:55618-95250 GCA_013398815.1 Ibidorhyncha struthersii | reverse complement strand
GAGGCTGAGGGGGAGCGGGATCCGGGCCCGGGGAGGGTAGGAGGGGAGGCGGGCTGACGGGGAGGCGCAGAGCCTCGTCCCCGCGTGGCGGAGCCGCCATGGCATCTTCTGGGAACAGTCCGCTTCCGGCCTGCGACACCCATACAGTCATGGAATGATAGAGTGGTTTGGGTTGGACGGGACCTTAAAGGTCATCGAGTTCCAACCCTCTGCCATGGGCAGGGATGCCTCCCACCAGACCAGGTTGCTCAAAGCCCCATCCAGCCTGGCCTTGGACACCTCCAGGGATGGGGCATCCACAGCCTCTCTGGGCAACTCATTCCAGTGCCTCACCACCCTCACAGGAAAGAATTTCTTCCTAATATCTAATCTAAATCTCCCCTCTTCCACTTTGAAGCCATTACCCCTCATCCTATCACTACACTCCCTGATAGAGTCCCTCCACAGCTTTCCTGTAGGCCCCCTTTAGGTACTGGAAGGCTGCTATAAGGTCTCCCCAGAGCCTTCTCCAGGCTGAACAACCCCAACTCTCTCAACCTGCCCTCATAGGAGAGGTGCTCCAGCCCTCTGATCACCTTTTGTGGCTGTCCTGTGGACCTGCTCCAACAGATCCATGTCCTGCTTATGCTGGGGGCTCCAGAGCTGGACACAGTACTCCTGGTGGCGTCTCATGAGTGCGGAGTAGAGGGGCAGACTCCCCTCCCTCGACCTGCTGGGCACACTACTTTGGATGCAGCCCGGGACACAGTTGATCTTTTGGGGTGCAGGTGCACATTGCTGGCTCATGTTGAGCTTCTCATCAACAACACCCCCCAAGTCCTCCTCAGGGCTGCTCTGCTCAGCCTGTATTTGTGCTTGGGACTGCCATGACCCAGGTGCAGGACATTGCACTTGGCCTGGTTGAACTTCATGAGGTTGGCATGGGCCCACCTCTCAAGCCTGTCCGCTTCCCTGTCACAATCTCATGTTGGAAGGGACCCATAAGGACCATCGAGTCCAGCTCGCTGAAATGCTTCCCAAATGCTTTTGGTGAGGTAGATCTGTAAACCTGCATTCCTTTACTATTCTAAATACAGTGCACTG
Source organism: Ibidorhyncha struthersii (assembly GCA_013398815.1). Taxonomy (NCBI): domain Eukaryota; kingdom Metazoa; phylum Chordata; class Aves; order Charadriiformes; family Charadriidae; genus Ibidorhyncha; species Ibidorhyncha struthersii. The sequence goes on along the minus strand of VZSZ01010706.1, from coordinate 94,167 downwards.
GTGTATGTGCACATCTCTGTCTTTCATTAGGTATGGCCATATTACCTTGCTTAAATTGCTTCCAAGAGCTTTTAGAAATTTTTTCTGACCATAATATTTACCATGAAAATTTCACTAAGTCAAAATTTTGTGTAGTCTACATGGCTGCTGCCATGCTATAGCCATGGAACCAAGTGCAGGGAAGGAAAATTTTACTGCTTGCTCAATTTATTTGGGATTATTGAAGAAAATATGTTGCACCTAAGATCCCTGCTATATCATTTGAGCAGCACTGGATTTTAGCAGAGGTTATGTTGCCTGATGTTGGGAGATGTAGTCTGTAATGGAGTCTGTAATTTCAGAGGAATGAAATTATATTAGCTATTAACTGACACATTTACTAATCAGTTCTAATCTATTATTTGTCTGGATAGTAAGCATTTAAAAAACAATACCTAGTTATATTTTCTGCTGAAACTGGTCATGAGGATGTGTCCTTGCTTTCTAAGAGATAGTGCACCAAAACTCAGCTCCTGATCCTGGGGAGTACCCAGTGACCAAGACTACGTATTTATTGTTGCACACAGGAATCATTGACTCAGCAGCAAGCGCTGGGCTAGCGTTTAGAATTGATCAGTTACTCTGTCTCAGCCAGCCCATAAAATGTTGTATGCACAGTTGGCTTCAACCTGAAGTTCAGCCTTAACGGTATCAGTATTCAATGGGGTTTACAGTTTGTGTGAGACCGTTAGAAGAGAGGCCACCTTCATTTCAGGTAACAAAGCAGGTTTTAAGCATTGGAGAGAGCAAGGTTTAAAGGTGGAAAACTCCACCACATCGTAACGCGAAGCCTACTGTGGCCATAGGTGGGGCCCTACTGTACTTCCTAAGAAGACAGTCCATCTCCAGTGTCTGTCATGTTTCAACTCTTGATAATGCTTACAATTTCCTGTAAAGTCCATTTTCATTGGAGAAAGCAGCTGAATACCAGTCCTCAAACCAGGATAAATTAAAATTAATTTTGATTGATAAAATCAAAAGTGAAGCCAGGTATTTGAGAGCTGAAATGTACCGCTGAATGAAATCACTATCTGTTTTTTCCTGCATTGCTGTGATGTGATTTAGGTACATCGATGACAAATGCATCTGATGACAAATAAATGATCACAAATTCCTTTTTTTTTTCTCCAATGAATTCAATATAAACTTCAGCAGGTACAAGATAATATTACTCTAATTTTATAACTGACTCACAAAAGAAACAGGTACTCTTCAGTTACTGAAAGTCTCTCTCCATCCTCCGTATCGTGATTGTCCTTATAGAATTTGAGATTGAGAAATCCTGACCTAATGTACAAAATAACTTCTAATAGCTGGAAAACGTTTTAGAATCACTTCAATTGCAGGTTATAGAAATGACCGCCTTGAAGAGGCATGTCATGTAATCAAGGCTGACAAAATGAAACATCTCCTGTAATTCTGAAGCTTTTTTGGCGGATGAAGAAAAGTGTTTTAAAACTTTTGTTACGTACTCTTCAGGATTTGATTTTGATTTATCATCTATAGCATAACTCTGAAATGACTTGCGGAATTATCTGGCAGAAAATAATATTGTTTCATGTTAAAGACAGAACAATGTTTTCCCAAATTAAGATTAAATTAGCAACTTCAAAGGATGATGCATTGTCAAAATTTAAGCCCCTTGATTCTATATACCTTTCACATTTTTAAGTAATCTTGGTGTAATTACACTTCAGCCTCAAAAAATAGCAAAACAACAGTTAACTACTGAGTTGTCTTTCTAAACACAAAATCTTTTTTGTGATATAAACAGTTTCACAGCATCGCTTTTTGGGGATTTTTTTTTTAACCTACATTAACCAACCCATGTGAAAATTGAATTATTTTTTTTTCTATGGTGGTACGGACTACAACCATAATGAAGATGTGAGCAAAGTCACCGGAAAACAGAGGTGTGCTCTTCTCATCAAACAAACTCCTGATGGCTCCTCTCAATACTGGAGAAACTGATGACGTAACCAATAGATCGAATTCTCTCAAAACCTTTAATACACGCACTTAAGACAAATATGAATCCCAGACTCACCCAACAGCTCTGCCTAACCTTGTGCATAAGAAGATGGCAAGACTTGCTTGAGGCAACATAAAATGCATGTAGGTAAATCTGTGGTGGTTTTACCAATGTAAGACAGCAACAAACACACATGTAAACCTAGTTCTTAAACAATCTATCTAAATAAAGAAAATGTAGTGGCATAAACCATGGTAAATAGAAAATGTCACCAGGATCAACAGACTTAAAGTATAAGCTGAGTTTTGCTAAGAGAAGGTTTTTTGGACCATTTGGGTTTCTCGTACTTCATACCTGCCTCCTTTACGTATTTCAGCACATATCTGGTGCAGAAATGCTTCCTGCAGCTCATTCTGTGAGTGCCTCCCTGAATTTTTGTTTATGTGATAAAAAGCCTCTACAGGTATGCAGGGAAGAAAGGATTTGCCGCTTAGGAAAAGTTAATTTTAACATTGATAACACAGTTAACAGTGCTGAATTTCTTGGGTGCTTAGCATCTCCCTTTCATCAAGGGTATTATTTTCATATTTTCCAGTTAAATTCAAAGCCAGAAAAACTAGAGGTATGCTAGGGGTCAAAGATGCCTCAGTTTTATGTGGCCTTTTAGTATCCAGGACATCTTTGTCCCCATTCATTTAAAAAATGTTGGGTGTGCAGGCAATCGGAAACCTCAGCACCTGTATGTGAATTAGGGTCTTGTATGGACACTTGCTGAAACCCTACGCTGAGGATGAGGTGGCTGAGGTGTACTGGCCCCGAGGGCACCACCCGGCCCCACTGCCCCTGCCCGCGCCCCCTCTGTGTCCCCCCACCTGGGGAGCCCTCAGGGAGCCCCAGCCTTCACGGCATCCTGACACATCAGTTCAATTTTTGTTGGGTCATCACTGTGACAAAGGAGATGGATGAGTTGAAACTGAGTAGCCAATCTTGCTTTAATTATTTTTCTTGGTTTTCTGCATTGGAGTTTGTGTAAAAATCAATGCTTCTGACTCACAAACCACAGAAATTTTGGGAGGCAATATCAGGTTTTGCTGCAGAGTGATTCCCTAGATCAGGGGATCTGATGCAGAGCATATTTACATAACCAAAAGCTTTTGGGTGTTTCCCACCCTTAGAAGTTTTAAGTGCTGACTGCTTCCCACTGACTTCAGTGCTGGTATTTAAAACCCAGCGTCACCTAGTTTTGTGCTTTGGATATGATGCGGAGGGGGTGTCCCCTAATGGCAGAGCATACATGGAAGAGCCTTTACTGCATAATCTCTATGCATGTAAATAGTCTTTATACATGAATTCAGTGGAGCCGCAGGGGTAAATAAGGAAGACAGGTATGACTAGTAGTCAGAAATTTAAGCTACAGGAAAAGAAAGGTCTCCCTAAGTTTGTGTTTTCTTAGTGCTTGGTTAAGATTAGATATTCACTCTTATTCCTGAAGAAATTTGTAGCAAAACTTCATCTGGACAATTTGGCAGTCACATTATTGTTACGTTTTCAAATGTTGTTCTTGCAGGACCTTTGTATTACATACACTTAAGTTTTCAGGGAGCAATGCTTCTGCATTCAATGTTTTGTCCAATTAAGATTTATTCGCAGCAAACATTTCAGATTGTTGAAACACCAGAGCCGTAATCTCCTTAGCAAAGCTTGTTTTTTTTTCACTGCAGAATACTCAGTACGTCTATAAACTAGCTGCAGGGGATTCAGCATAATGAACTACTTTGTATGGATGTCAGAGGAGAGGAAAAGAAATGTTAAAGTCTAAACCAAGAAAACATGGTTATTAGTGTTTTCTAGACACATTGACTCTGTGGAATTCATAGTAATTTTTTTAACCAAAAAAAACCCCACCTATATTGAAGCTATTGTAACCCCTACATCTTAAAGTTCAGAAGCACTCTTTGAGAATGGGTATAATACAATTGAAACACTAACAATAACAGTAACCAATAACAGTTATTTGGAGGAAATTCACACAGAGAATTACAGTCCCGAAGTACATTTCGCAAGATGACAGAAAAAAACAACACAGAACAGGAAAAACTAGTATAGGGTAGTGCGATGTTTCATACAAATTACTTCTGTTCATAGTACTAATTTTTCTCAATAACACCACTGTATTTTCCCCCCTGCCGTTATATGCTTTCAAGGATAGATTCAAGTAGTGGATCGTGTAAAGCCACATTGGGAACACATGGAGTTAGAAAGGGATATGGTTCTTAATGAAGCTTTCCTAAAGTTCAAAAAAGTTCTGGTTTTAGTTTTAATACTTTATCTTTTCCTAGTATTTATGCCCTCTGATGGGTAAGTTTTGATGAACTTAACAGTAATGGTCAGAAGACTGATAGCAGTCAAAGGCATGAGTTTAAAGTAAATGCGGCCATTACATTTGGGAATGCCCATGTAGTATTAGATTCTGTTACTATCAAAGTCTGCTTTTTCAGCCATTCTTGTCTATTACCCAAAAAATTAAAGTTTCTTTACCAAGTTTTTTTTTTTGCCAGAAAAGCTAGTTGCCTTTGCATTTAGTGTTCCTCATCCTAGTTAGTTGACCTGCAAAGTTCAGCAGTCTTTACAGGAACCATCAGGGACTATCAAAAAATATGTTCAGCAAATCTAAGAGATAGGAAGTTAAAGAAATTCTTGACCACCTTTGTGAATTAAAATACCATGGCTTGTTGAAGTGTTTATAATTAGCTGGCTCAGATGTGTTAGGGTTTTTTAGAGTTTGTACTCCACGACTCCTTTAATTAGATAGCTATCCTCAGTAATTCGCTTTACAGTAAGCAGAGCTGGTACCACCATGGTGGTGATGTCGGCTCTCTATCAGATGACACTATCTGTACATCCAATATTAATGGACAGAGTTACATTATTATTTACTAGCCCATAAAAATTATATCTCTAAGAAGAAAACAAATAGGTGATTTTTCTTTTGAAATTGTTAAGGCACACAGGAGAGAAAATCCTTGCCACTGAGTTAACTGAGAGTAAATGCAGAGAAAAAGGGTTTACCCACTTTTCTCAGCAGTGAGGAAAGCTTACTTTAAGTTTATGAGTTTATCCAATCTTATTTAACACTACACCATTAGCCATGCTCTTCCCTTTTGTTTCATGGGTGTTCCTATCTCTTTCCCCAACAGAGTTTCACATTTGCCCCTTTCTCAAATGCATTTTAGAGGAAGGAGGACAAATCTTTATGGGCTCTGGGCAGGAGCCAGTCTTTGTGGTTGTCCAAGTGCCCTGCCAGCGCCCCAAAGGCATGAGCAGAGTTCTCCACGCCCCTGTGGCAGGAGGCTGTTCTCCCAGCAGGCAGGTAAAAAAATCGGTGAGGTGGCAAGTCCCATTTTCACCTAACAGACAGGATAAAGCAAAGTAACAGGTGTCAGAAAGGAACAAGGAAACTGCCTAGGAGGAGTATCCTTATTGCCATGGTATTTTGTCCTACCTGTGCCGTAAGAGCGACCATTGGAACAAGTCTGTACCAGAACAACCCCTTCCTTGTAAGACTATGTCTTGGTGCTCCTTTTACCATTCAAATGTACAAAAGCCCCACAGCCAGATCCTAACTTGCATCTAAAATGTGCAAAACTGAATCTAACCAGCAGGCAGTACACCCATGCCAAGGATTTACATTTAATCTTATATTCCAGAAACAGCTTGCAAGAAGAGCAGCTGAGGAAGAGTCACTAGATATACACAAGAAATGCATCTTTGGGTTTTGTACTAGATCCTTTAAAATGGGGTTGTCAATCTACTTCGAGGAGGAGGACAGCACTAGTTTGGCAGGGCTCCTGAAAGAAGTTCCATCTCTTGATTATCTTTTCTTCCCCTGCTAGGGAGTATCCTAGGGGAAAATTCAAAACTTAATTTCAGTCTGAGTTGCTGTAACCACACCGTGGTACACCGTTATCTTTGGGGAAAATCATCTCAGCACCTTTTTTTTTTTTTTTTTTTTTTTTTCCCAGAAAATGAGGCTTACAGGGGCATTGGGAGGAAAAAATGACAAGGAGTTAGATCTTGCAACATGGAAGCATGCAGCAGGAGAAGTTCTTGTATCCTCACATAAGTGGAATAAAATCTGCCATTTAGGGGAGCAGATTTGAGTCATCTTGGCCCTGAAAATTCTCAGCTGGAGAGAAATGCACTTAATTTTGCACAAAACATTTATTTTCCATCCACGCAAATCTTCAAGAAGAAATCACCAGTTTTGTCTGAAAATCACCATAATCTCACAGGAAGTTGTTCCCATCTTTGCTGGTACTTGACACCCTATCAAGCAGGCTGGAGGACTGGAGAAGTGTGTTTCCCAAGGCTTTCATGCTCCAGCCTCCACAGTTCTGCCATGTGGACTGTCCTGCAACTGGGGCTTTTTGGTTTCACTGCAACCCATGAGGTGAGAACTAAAGATTCCAGGAAACATCATAGTTTTCATAGAAACATCAAAACATTCTCCTTTGAGAATCCACCCATTTCATGGGATTCTTGAAACAGAATAGTATAGAAGTTCACCTCTAGACACAGCTGGGAGGGAGAGCTGTCGTGCTTGTCATTGTGGAGCTTTCTGAATGTTAAAAATCTTTCAGAGAATAATTCCTGCTCCCGAGCTGTACTTTCCAGAGGTATCTGTGTGCCAAGACACAAACAAATGAATAAAAAATTCTGAGTCCAAATGCACCCTTTGTCATGAATTTCCAGCCATTTTCCTCTCTCTCTTAAAAAAAAGACATTTTAGGGAAGCACAAATGCATTTTCTGATTGCCTTCTCTCCCAGATCTTGGCAATAGAAAGTGTCATCCCACTTTCTACTGAGGAGGAGAGCCTCTGCTCCAATAGCAGTTCTGCCCAATAAGGATGCAGTGATACATCACTTTGTTCCTCCACATCGATCAGTCTCCTTTTCAACCCATTATGATATTTCCCTCTATCTCAGGCACCAAAAGCTAAAAGTTTTATAACTCAGTATCATATCAAATGCTTTTCTGAAATCAGTAAGCATTACATGCACTAGAATGCCTTTATATAACGCACGTGCAATTACAGTGGGTGTGGGTGTCAGGTTTGTCTGACCTGGTATGTTTTATTAACCCACGGTTCTTACTGTTCATTGGGCTTTTTCACTTTATAGATTTACACATGAATTGGTGGGTGTTTTTAATCTTAACTTGAGCCCATGGAAAATTTAAACTAATGATTGCAGTTTCTCCAATGTCTCTGTTAAAAACACTTTTCTGCATTCATTCAACCGTTAAGTTTTTATGATCCTGTTTCCATATATTCAGTTTATTTATTATGGATTTGGAAGCGCACAGTAAAGAAACTGAACTGGTTTACATGGCACAAGTTAAACATAATCTTTAACCTTTTTGTGACATCCTAGACTTCAAATATACTTTTGTACCTTTTGCTGATACTGCTTTTTGCCAGATTCTAGAGTTCCTCTTCATTGTAAAGTAAACAGCAAGACATAATTAGTTTGATTTTCTGTAATAGTTTGCAATCTGTAGCTCATAGACTGGTCTAGATGAGAAAATAGGCAAACAAAATGGTTATGTCTATTTACAGTCACTTAACAAATTAACCCTAAGAGTAACTTCCAGCAGATGGAGTTCTGCAAGGACAAAGAAAAGAACCATTAAAGGAAGCTTGTGCCTCCTCACTAGAGCACAAAACCTCCATCAGGGTTATAATAGCACTAGTTTTTAGTTAGAGATAAGCTTTTCTGGTACATATTGTACAGCTGTTCTTGCATCATGATCCTAGTTTCCGTTTCCTCTTAACAGTGGGGAGTCACATCAGGATCCAAGTGCGGTTGCTCAGACTCCTGCCTATAGTGGGGCTCAAGACCACTGCCAAATAAGAATCCCACAACATTTTAATTTGTCTTTATATACCTAGTCCAAGGGAGAAGTAAATGCATCATGTTGATTCGGCATATCCATGCATCTGATGTTGGTAAAGGTAGTAGGCCTCCGTTCAGGCTTGAACGCCTGCTGTCAACAGCTGGTGGCTGGTGGCTTTTCCAGGAGTACCAAATCCTGGGTCTCTATACCGACCTTCCTCAAAGAAGATGACTGAAACATGCTATAACTTAACAAGAGAAACAAACAATTTTGTTTTTTTTTAACTGTTCTACCTACTGAGCATAATATGCAGGTTATTTTGCAAATTATTCTGATGAACATTGAGAAAGCATAGTCTGAGAGTTTCACAGATGAGGAGAAAACTTTTGCTTCAGTGTTTGCTTGTAGGTGTGTGCTTTGAGATAACAGGAGTAGTAAAATGCCGTTCTTCAGGTGAAAAACAGATACTGTGCAGAGACCTGACTACCTGGAAGTTTTGACTTTCTCCATGTTGCATCATCGCTCAGGTCTACGCCTTTGTTGTAGGATGGATTAGCTTTGAAAGATTAGATATGGATAAGGATGTGGACATAGATAAGAACGGAATTACTGATGGTCCGAGGTCATCGTTACACTTCATTAAACAACCGAATACTAAACATGAGGGTGTCACACTCAGATGATTAGTAGCATTTCCACATCCATTAATTTTAGTACTTTTCTTCTTGGCTGAAGCTGGGAGTGGTGTGTGATGGATGCTGCAAAATGCAGAATGAAGAGCACAGACCATTTTTATTATTAAGGTTGCTGAATGTTTGCCTTTAGAAGCCATTTTCAGTTGTGTTCACCAGACGTTAACCACTTGACCAATCCTGACTTCTGGTAGTTTGATGTTACATATGCATAACAAATAAGATACAAATGCAAGATGACTTTTCTAAGTCAGGGGAAAGGGAAAAAAAGGTTCATCAGGTGCACTCATGACTGAAGCTACAGCATAAGCAGGCCTGGATACCTGTAACCTGTAGCTCAAAGGGACTGCGTCTTGTTTGTGCTACAGCTGTTACCCTGGGAGGAGCACAACTGTCGAATCTCACATTTCCAGATGAGATACGGTGCCAAATATGAGCTGTACTTCTCTACAGAAAGCGTCCAGGCAGCCTGGGGATGAGCAATCACCTGAGATAAAGCAGCGCTGGAGGGAGTTGCTTGAAGAAATTGTCCTTTGCTTGATACTTTCACATCACTCTGAGTGGGACATAAGGGGACTAGTGTCACTCCTCACTATCCTTTCTTAATGTATCTAAGTGCAAGCTGGAGTCCAGTTCTGCTAACATGAAAAATAATCTTTCTGAGCCAGGAACAGTGAAGAGAAGGATAACAATACTAAGCGTAAGGCTGCATTTTTAAGGTATTTTGCTTTTGTCTCCTGACGCGCTGGTTATAATGGTATGGTATTTACCAGGTTCTTTGTCACAGTTAAACCTATTGTATAATTTTTCACCTGTTAACATCAGACTTTGATTATTTTATTGTAGTTTGCATTTTTACATGAAAAAATGTTTTCACTGCTGTTCAGTAACAGCTGAAAAATTAATGCCATAAGAATATTAAATATTGTTCCTCTCAAATAAATGTCTTACTATACGAGTGAAACTGAGCCCCTTTCCTTCTCAAAGACACATTATAAATGACACAAACTGATTATGTGACTACTATGTGTGTGAAATATTTCAGATGTGCTGCAGTGATGGTCAGATTCTGACTGTAGGTCAGAATGTAGGCAGTAGGCAGTGCACACCATTTCTAAGATATTTTCCTGTCCTTTTCATTCAAACTAATCTCCCTTCCAAATCACGTCTCACATATTCACGAGTATCATAGTTGCAATTCTGATCTTACAGGTTTGCATTCACTAAGTTATCAGAAAACCTAAATGTAGAATGTTTTTCTGCTACAAAATCATTTGGCGTCATCCTTCTAAATAATTTTATTTGTGAAAATAAATTAAATATTTTGATTGTTATGATTATTGCCAGCAGGTCGAGGGATGTGATCCTTTCCCTGTGCTCAGCACTGGTGAGGCCACACCTGAAGTATTGTGTCCTGTTCTGGGCTCCCCAGTACAAGAGAGACACAGACATACTGGAGGGGGTCCAACAAAGGGCCACAAAGATAATAAAGGAACTGGAGCATCTCTCCTATGAGGAAAGGCTGAGAGACCTGGGACTGCTCAGCCTGGAGAAGAGAAGGCTCAGGGGGGATCTCATCAATGTATTTAAATACCTGGAGGGAGGGTGCACAGAGGACAGAGCCAGGCTCTTTCCAGTGGTGCCCAGTGACAGGGCCAGAGGCATTGGGCACAGACTGAAACACAGGAGGCTCCATCGGAACATCAGGAAACACTGTTTCACTGTGAGGGTGACCGAGCACTGGCACAGATTGCCCAGGGAGGTTGTGGAGTCTCCATCCTTGAATATATTCAAAGAGGACCAGGCATAGTCCTGGGCAACCAGCTCTAGGTGGCCCCCCTTGAGCAGGGGGGTTGAACCAGACAACCTCCAGAGGTCCTTTCCAACATCAACCTGTCTGTGATCCTGTGATTACAGAATAGGAATTATGAAGTTGATTTTCATATTTATTGTTATTCAGCATTAACACTGAGAAACTTTTTATAAATATTCCCATATTTATTTATTGTCACTTGGCTGCCCTGCTAATGTTCAGGCTGAAGAACCAAAGGGCACCCGGCAGTTAAGGGCTCTAGATAAGCCAGTTCTGAGTTGTCATGGAGTGCTGTCTGCAAACGGCTGGACTTTGCAATTCCACCTAGCTTTGAGCCTCTTGGTCTAACAAGTGAAAAGTACAGTGGGCGCCTGTGGCTGTATCAGGCTCACACTTGGCCACAAGCACCTCAGCTCCAGCGAGTGGCTGTCCCACCCCACCTCCCCTCCTCTTGCCCGGGTATGCCTCCTTGCCCCGCTGAAGGCACAAACCCAACATCAGGCTGTGCCATCTTAGGGAGGTAAATCTGCAGCAGCGGAGAAGTGCTCCTACTTCCCTGCTCCTCATCAAAACTGCAAAGAGGTTACAGATCCTCTCCAGAGCTGCGAAGGAACCAGGGTGATAGTAGAGCCACTCCTTTCAGCATGGGATTTGTTCAGCCATATTAAAGTATCTCATCTTTAAACACAGCCTGACTGTAGCTATAGCAGTAGCTTTCTGATTCAGACATAAGGTGGGACTTCATTTAAATCAACTCAATGGAAAGCAGATTTAGGAACGTGACACCAGTTACTGGTTTCAAAGGACAGCCAGGGCGACTTGAACTGAAAAGTGGCATGTGTCCTCCCACCAGCTACCACCTAAATTGCCTTCTCTTGAGAAGATTACAGGTGTCTTACGATAAATCCTTTTGGAAGACACTACACTTCATTGCAAGTCAGCAACAACACCGGTCCTGTACCAATCAAGATTTTCACTGAACTGATTAGAAAACTTTTATTGCCCAGTACAGCAATCAAGACAAGTACACATCCATTTTAAAAACAAACAAAAACAATCAACCTTTGTAATCTTACAACAGTAAACACTTGTTTTATTGAGTGACTTAACATTCCTCCTATGGAGCAAAGCAGCTATTGCATCAAAAAGTCATTTAGTCAGAAAGGCAAACATCATCATTGCCAGGAGAAAGAAGAGCTTTATAACCTTTAAAGCTGCGTAATATAACTGCACCTCCTGCTACCTTTCCCACTGGCAGTGCAGAAGTGGATTTTAGCCACCGTTCCCGGGTGTTGCAGTGGGAACATCCAGTTGCTACAAAGCTCAGACTAGTGTTCCTTCATAAGAAGACTACCATGATTACCCCAAACAAATAACCAGACTAAGACTGAAAAATCTCCATGTTATTGTCAAATAAAACATTNGGGGCGGGCAGAGAGCATCATCTCAAGTCACATTTGCAGGACTTGACAGGAGAGCGGTGCCGTGCTCTGTACCTCCCAGTGGCCCAGCTCTGGTGCTGGCAGAGGCAGTAGTCGTCGTGCCACCGGAGCAGACTTACTGCAAGCTCCATTCTCTGCTAAAGGTGGCACTTGAAACCAGCTACAATGGTTTTGTTTTGCTTTAATCATTAACCAAAGGCAAATAAAATGCAATGAAGGAGAGCAAACGCGCATGCCATGGAACAAATGCAAGCAGACGTTTGAAATGCAGGGCAGGTTACCCATGGCTAAATTCAGGGGAATGGAGGTGGGGGAGAGGGAGAAGAGGAGATCAGAAGGCAAAAATTTGCTTTCACAGGGAAGGTGCGTTCACAGCAGAGATTCCTGAGTTTTTACCTCATGTGAGCGAAGAACATCATAGTCTCTGCTGAAGGTGGCTTGACACGTTACAGTATGTGACTAGGTTGTTTGGGCTGTGCAGTTTTAGATGTGTGGATGGCCGCTTGTGCTGGAAGCATTCCTGAAACTATCTCCACAAGTCTTTTCCCTTCAGTAGGCACTAATTCTCCTGTGTCACTGCAATCTAGCTTACTCAGCAACATACTGCTGCAGGCCTGTTTTGTTCGCAAGGAATACATCAGCACTGAAGGCAAACCTGTGTGGCGAGGCTGACAATGCAGTCCTCTGAGGAAAAGGATTTGACGGGAAAGGAGGGAGTCCAGCCTGATCTCGCAGTCAGGTTCTTACTTTGTAAGTATTTTTATAACCATCAGACCTGAAAACTGAAACTGAGATCCAAAAGAACAATTAGGAAGCAGGGAGAAAAAACAAGTTGGGTCATTGATGGTTAGATTTGTAAATTATGGGTATTAGTTAAAATGACAGCACCTGTAGCCTGATAGGGTACAGGCTTGAAGGCTGTTAACGCACGACAAGTAACATGATTTGGGGATATGAAAAGAGAAAAATCACAGCGTGAGATTTAAGTCCTAGTTTCTACTTTGAAAGATGCCTTTTCAAGAGGAAGAAGTCCAATACTCCCCATTCACATGCTAATTCCCTTGTTTCAACAAACTGGTATTCTCCTTCACCTCTTTACATTAGCATAAAATGAGGAGCTTGAATCTGCATTTTTCATAGGCTCAAAAGACAACCAGGCTTCAAAATTTCCCAAATGCAACTACTCAGGAATAGTTCATCCATGCAAAATGCTAAAGTATTGTAAATGCAATACTCATTTGCCTCCTGCATCCAGATGTAATTTCCATTTTTATTTTAATCACTAGTGATCCATTGTTCCAAATTTCCTTAAATAAATGTCCCCCACTGCTGCCCATAGCTTCTGCAGAAACAATTTTGAATATTTTGCAGGCAAAAATAGCAGAACTGTTGAAATTCATGTCGTTCCTCTCCAGAGTAGATGACTGATGAAACGCACATTTCAAAGCCTGTGAAAATATGAGCCAGAAATAAATAGCAAATGAGATTATCCTTATATTGATTTCTCTGCAGTACATTCTGATTAACTGGCAAATCAAAGAGTTTTTTTTCCAGCTGCCCCACCAAGATCACATTCTTCATTCTCCCTATGTGTGGCTTCTGATAAGTAAGTGCTTCTTTTCATTATCAGATACCTGGGGGCTTTTCTGCTCTGCTATCCAAAAAGCTTGGTCTCCTTCCTGTATGTCTGAACTTTCAAAAGGTGGATTCTAATATTCTCTTTGTTCTCTACAAAAGACTCCACCACAAAATTTGTTGTTCAGATCTTTTACAGCCTATTTCAAAACCAGCACGTCTCGCTGAAAGTGTTCTGGTGCACTTGGTCCTTAAGGTGTTAAAGGAACCACCGGGACAATCTATCTGAGCCTGTGGGAAATTTTCTGTCACTAGAAAATTTTTGCAGAAATCACAACCAGTGTGTTTATCTGAAAGAGTTTGTCATATGATCAAGGGCTAGTTCAAGGACTCTGTTGCTGGTGTTATTATGAGCTGTCTAGCCTGAACTTCTTCATGATGAAACAAAAATATCCAAAGAGCTAGTAGTCCAACCTGCCCTAATCATAATTTAAAAACCCCAATGTTAACGATCAGTATGACACAAGTCTAGGTGTCTCGACAGAGAACAATATTATGCCTTCACCTTTGTTCTAATGGGAATGTGCAGCTAACTTTCAAACAGTAAACAGCAGTCCAGATATTCAGCTGCCTGTGACCCGATGCTTGCTTTTGCAGTGGCACAGCTGTGATGCCTTGGCTGAGTTTTAGAATCATAGAATGGTTAGGGTTGGAAGGGACCACAAAGATCATCGAGTTCCAACCCCCCTGCCATGGGCAGGGACACCTCCCACCAGACCAGGTTGCTCAGAGCCCCATCCAGCCTGGCCTTGGACACCTCCAGGGATGGGGCATCCACAGCCTCTCTGGGCAACTCATTCCAGTGCCTCACCACCCTCACAGGAAAGAATTTCTTCCTAATATCTAATCTAAATCTCCCCTCTTCCACTTTGAAGCCATTACCCCTCATCCTATCACTACACTCCCTGATAAAGAGTCCCTCCGCAGCTCTCCTGTAGGCCCCCTTTAGGTACTGGAAGGCTGCTATAAGGTCTCCCTAGAGGCCTCTCTTCTCCAGTCTGAACAACCCCAACTCTCTCAGCCCGTCCTCATAGGAGAGGTGCTCCAGCCCTCTGATCATCTTTGTGACCCTCCTCTGGACTCGTTCCAACAGGTCCATGTCCTTCTCATGTTGGGGGCCCCATTCTTTGCTTAGAAAGCTGTCGTCCAGCTGAAAGAAAGAGTGTAAGCTGAAGCTGCGTGAAAGCAAGTGCACAGGCAGAGGTGAAATTAGTTAGCTGGAAAATACTGGAGGGGGGGAAGGTACAACACCCTAAGAAAGATGATGAAAGATGAGATGATCACAGATGAGAGATCACGATCCTCTCCAAAGAGCCACAGAAATGAAAACTTCCCCTCCTGACCAACAGCTGCCTGCCTGCCCGGTAATACTTGTAATACTTAGCTGAGTAGCCTGTACTTAAGTACTTTTGTAGTAGTTAATACTCAAGTAACACTTAACTGAGTAGCCTGTTAGTTGTACCTATATACTGTATGCATCAGGTGATGCAAGTAGTTGCTGTATGTTTTTAAACCTTGCCGTCTTTTGGCACAGTAGAAGGCGCCCAAGGAAAAATGACGCATTGAGAAAAGGTTGCAGGTGTCAGCGCTAGTCCTGCCTCTCCCTCTGCTTCATTTGTTCTTGCCACGCAGTGAGACTTCAAGGCCTGAAGTTACCACATACCACCAACTAAAATGGAGATGGATAGCAATACTATCTAGTGACACATGTTATCTAACAGAAGGGGTTGCTGTGAAGGGGTGAAGAATTTTTTTCCACTAGTAAGTGGCATCAGCAGGCTCTCTCTGGCCATATCTAACGGGAGAATAAACTAGGACATTAAATACTGACAGCGCCCCTTTAACCAGAAGGAGGAAGGAATAGGCGCTCACTAGAGGGCACATTGGGCTTGGATTTTATACATCCTATCCCAAACCAGAATGATAAGGTGAAAACCAGCAAGGCTGAAAAGAGCTACCTGGTATGACTGAATCCTCCTAGATAGCAAATTGCAGCATGCCTTTAAAATGCCCCAACCCCTACGCACCACAGACTATGGGGTGGAGCAGTGGGTTATGTTACTTCTGTGTCGGAAATAGAATTTTTTTCTCCTGTGTCCGGTACCACGTCCACCAACACTGCGGAAGAACAAATCCCTGGGGCAGTCATGACCGGTACTTCATACAGGGGCAAGGAGAAAGGAAGAAATAAAAATATCACACAGTAGGTACGTTCTCACTAATTGATGGCAAAATTCTCTAAATCTTTAATTTGAAGGAAACAACATCCAGTATAGAGATTGATGAGGGACAAATTCCAGGACTGGTCCCAAATGAAGACTGAGGGAAATTTCACATTAAGCGTCAGGAACAGTATCTCAACACATGTATGTTTGACAGGTAGTGTGGCACCATAGGAGTAAATCTGTACAGTGCAATAGTTTGTTCTGAGGACTTGATATCTCCATTATTCACATTTTGGCCTAGCTCTAAGCTGGTCCCGTAGGCTGAAGGCCTGCTGGCAGCTGAGGAGTGCTAGGTGAACTTCTGGAGCACCTCTCTCCCTTGACCTTCACCCAAAAGGCATCCCGGCAGAGTGCTCAGACATCAGCCCCCTGGGCAGCCCAAGGCATCATTAGAAACACGATTAGGAGATTTGTATTGCAAATGCGAATCCAATTTGAAACATTAGCCTAGACACGTCCAGTCTGATGAGCAGTAAAAACGCATCCTCGAGGAATTACGTGCCTTGTGCCAGGCAGGGGGTGGACTTGGACAATACAAGCTGGAGAACCAAGGTCCCCGTACCAGTGCCTCCACCTGGTGGGCAGGGTTCAAGAGCTATACATGTATATAGCTTCACAGACCATAAAAGGTCTTGAGTCAGCAAGGCTGAAAGTCAGAGCTAAAGGTGTGATCGGAGTAACTTCAGTGCATTTATGATTTTTGCAACACAAAGGTGTACTGTGTGGCAAAGGAGTAGCAGTGCCCACCTGGCAGGACTAACACAGTAGGATCTGAGCAAGAACAACTGAAACTGCTGCCCATCAACTGATTTGATTTACATTTTTCCTCTACAGGGATGGTTAGAAGGTAAATCAGTTTTGATTCTTAGTGCTTATGTTATTGGTAGCAGTGATAACAACAGTGACTCCTACCAAATATTTTGGGGAGTGCAAGTAAAATGATGGAAGGGATCACGGAATCTTCAGAGTTGGACGGGACCTCCAGAGATCATCTAGTCCAACTCCCCTACTAAAGCAGGATTGCCTAGAGCACATTACTCAGGACTGCATCCAGGCGGGTCTTGAAAATCTGCAGAGAAGGGGACTCCATGACCTCCCTGGGCAGCCCCTTCCAGTGCTCTGTCACCCTAACTGTAAAGAAGGTTTTCCTAGTGTTTGAATGGAACTTCCTATGTTCCAACTTATGCCCGTTGCCCCTCGTCCTGTCACTGGGAACCACTGAAAAGAGTCTGGCTCCATCCTCCTTCAACCCACCCTTTAGGTACTTATAAGCACTAATAAGGTCTCCCCTCAGCCTTTTCTTCTCCAGGCTAAAGAGTCCAGCGCTCTCAGCTTTTCCTCATAAGGGAGATGCTCCAATCCCTCAGTCATCTTTGTTGCCCTANGTTATATATATATATATAATATATTATATAATATTATATAATTATATTACATATTATGATAATAATATGTAATATAATATATTATATATTATATTTCATTCAAAACAGTATCCAAAAGGTGGTACACCATGCATTATTTCTCCTAAAATAAATCCTGAATCCCCCTAAACCTTGCAGCTGTGTGACTGCTGCTAGAGCGACAAGGCAGGTTCATATCACTTTGTGCAGACATTCCTCAAAGCAGCCAAAACGAGTTGTCTTCCAAAATTAAAGACGTCAAGGCTAATTTAAACATAACTGAAGGCAAGGAAATTGAGCTTTGTCTGCTAATAATAAATTGTAAGCTATGAAGGCAGGAAACTGCAATAAAAATACAATCTGTTACACAGAACGATACTGTGCATCCAAGAATCCCTTGTCTCCCGTGGGAAAAGCTCTCTGCTGCACCCCAGCACCTGCAGAGCAAGGTAAGAAAGCGCAGTGAGTTGTTTAAGTGTGCCATCTAGTGACTGCCGTGTGCTCGACTGAGGACTGCCTATGGGTAAAGTCACGACTCGCGGAGCCTACGTGTAGGGATTCCTCGCGTTTCTGTTTTTTCAGAACACCTGTACGTCCCAGATGTTACGCTGGATGCTGCAGGCTGCTGGTATCGCCGCAGTTGCTGGTAATCTGGTTACTGGAGAAGGTAAGGGGGAGCGGGATCAGCCTCTAGAGGCTGCTTATTCTTTGCTGGAGTCACTGAGCATTCAGCTGATACCGTGGCTCTGTAACCTGTGAAATAACTGCCTTACTGTGGGCACTGCCTTCAGTTCCTCAGCTGTGAAGAAATGTGGAAACAGGAGGGGGAGGGGGGGCAGGCGGGCAACAGACAATTATTTTATCGTATTCCTTTTTTTTGTTCTTTTTTTCTTCCGTTCTAACCAGAGTGGGGGATTATCTCAAATACAGCAATTTTGACTTCATGAGCAGAATGGCGTTCCTTCTCAAGGTACAGCACTAAAGCCCCTGGAGAGACTGTGGAATAAAAATAAATGAAATGGGGATGAACTGTATTTCCCATCGTGGCACAAATACAAACCCCAGCATTTTTTTGCTATCGCAGTGACGATGTGCTGGAACCTCTGAGACCGAGGCTGCTGGGGAATTACTGCCGTTATCCTTGGCCACTGCCCCTCCTTCACCCACACTTCTCTGGTAGCTCCTCTTCTCTTGCTCTGTTAGCCACTTCTGCACAGGCAAATTTAAAAAGCTAAACATGTTAGCTGCAAAAAATAATAAAGTTAACTTGATTGACCTCTTACTGATGTAGAACCACCAAAGACTAGACCAAACAGGCTTTGCTTGGGGGACCCACACAGTGAGAATAGTGCAGATGTTACGCATCAGGAAAAAAACCAAAAAGAGGCATTTTGCTCATTGAGAGCATCACGGGGGAAGCTTAACATTTTTTTTCCGTGAGAAATGTCTTACTTTTCTGATAATTATTTTCACAATTTAAAAAATTCACATCTGTCATAGTAAGTCCTTTGATGTGTCCTAGAAATGCAAAATGGGTATCAGTTCTCTGCTAAAAAATATTTGAAGGGCGGGACAGCATAAACTACGAATGCAATTGTTCTTCTACCTGCAGTGCAGGACAAACAGAAAAAGAGGCAGGAGGCAGGGGGAACACCACATTGCGCATGCTTGCCGTTTTCAATGATTATCAATAACTGGAAAAGAGAGAAAAATCTTCAGATGCCTCAGGGATGGGGATCGCTGTTGCACATTTCCCGGCAGTCAGCCTGTAGCTTTCTGGAAATACATGAGTTCAAATGGGGGAGAAAATGGTCAGTCAAATTTTACTAATCATCTTTCACTGCAAATTTTTTGGTGTGACGCAGTTACAGGGGTTCTTCACCCAGCTTTGGACAGCAGAAAAATACAGGCAGAAGATAAGAAAATTTGGAAGTAATTAATCACACAACTTTAAAGAAAAAACGAACAGCCAACTGGCACTTAGTCACGCTTGTCTCACCTCTCTTTAGGAGAGGCGTTCAACAGACGTTGCTTACTCACGTGGAGGGAAAGCAGCGGTAGCAAGTCTCGTCTCAGACAGCTACAACTGTTTACAGAGAGGATTTGCCTTAGTGTCAGGCAAATCTGTTTAGACTGTCGGTGGAAATCCAGCTCAAGGATGGGATACGGTCAGTAATATTAGCCAAATCCTATTAACTAATAAAGGATTCGGATCACTTCCTCAAAAAGAGCCACCTCAAAGGGTGGGCTTAAGTCTAGAAAATTAAGAATGATAAATCCAAATTAAATCCTTTTAATCTCTTTCCATTTATCAGCATTCTTTTCCTTGAGGGAGAGACAGGCTAAAAATGGTGACGGGGGTGTTGGTACGATACTAGCATTGTCTCTTCTTTAATGTTACAAAAGCAATTCAAAATCCCGTTACAAATCATTACAAGAAAAAATTTACTTTCATTGTTACTGAAGAAGCTGTAGCCGAGGGTACCACATGGCAGAAGCGAGGCCAGCCTGAGAGCTGGTTTCTTATGCCACCCAGCTGCTGCTGGTTGCTGCCTTGTGATGTGATGAGCTGCACTCAGTGCTCAGGAGCTGGAGGATGCGAACAAAGCCGGTATCTGCCTGTTGCCTTCAAAGGGATCCTGTCTGCTGGGCCAATGCTAAGCAACGAGTCAATTTACATTAAAAAACAGAGAATAGCTTGATAGCCCCAGTGGTGATTTGGAAATACTGCTGTAAAAATTATAGTCAAATAGTTTTTATGTTGGGTTGGACATAAATAACTCCCCAAAAACTTCATCTGGCATGCTCAGCCTAATGTACATGTGTGTCGTATGGCTTTGATACCAGTTTTGCATGTCACTCAGTAAAATCTGTGCAAGTGGGTAAAAATAAATTACAGGAGAGATTTATGTGTGTGTTTGCGCACACATTGGGAGAATCACCAGGAGTTAATAATTTTTTCATGTTTTTTTTTTCAGTACTGCTGGGTACCAAAGTAATTTACATTGTTTTGACATCCACATTTGCTGGTAAGAGACCAACTAATGTCTAACTCATTACTATTGTTAAGACTAAGACTAGCTTCCAGGAGCTGGCTGGTTTTCTGATGCACAATTATACTGATAGAAAAGACCATCATAATCTCACAGCCACTTACCCGAGGGCTCAGAACTGCCTCGGGTCCTCAGCAGGCAGCCAAACAAGGTAGCATCTCCCCAGGGGACTTTGTCTCCCATTTCGGCAGCAGGGGCCGTTCTCCCCACATGGTCTGCGGGTGGGAGGCCGTGATCTTCAAGCCTCCAAAAAGAGAATTTCAAAGGGAGGAGGGAGCATGAAAGAAGAGTTTGCCTAGTAGAAAGCAGCTTGTAACCAAAAGGATAAGAGAGGAAAAAAGAAACAGTTGGTTGAGCTTTATCTCCTTAATGTTATCCACAGGAAGACAACGGGCAGGACTCGGTCTGGCAGATGACCTAACGGCTTTGATCTTCCTTGCTCGTGCAGTGTTGGTTCCTCAGCAACTCCCAAGGCAGCTGGCACTGCCGAAAAAAATTATCCCCGAGCTGCCAGGTGTGTCTTTTGTAACACAACAGCTGCTCAGTAAGAACCAGAGTGAAATGGCCAATGTATTTCTTGTGAAATAAGGGTTACTTGACCAGAGCTTGAAATCTTATCCTTTTTGGAAGTAAAATGTAAGGCACATAGGGAAAATAAATAGCTTCAGAAAAATAAACAATCATCTCCAATCAAAAACATGAATTTTAATGTATTAGCCCCTCAGGCTCACTTGCTCATGCTTTCTTTTTCACATTACATATGAGCAGCAAGAGGGGATAATCCATGTAAGAGAGAGATGCTCTCACAGCTGTGGGGATTTGACATAGGAAATACTGCCTATAACCAAAGCAACCAATTCAGATGTGAACAATTTTTCCTGATGCACAGAAGTAGCAGCAGCTGATGTCACGAACAAAAGTAGGCAGTTGAACAGAAATAGAGCAACAGAAAGATGGATATGAGAACCATGGTCCAGGATTTCAGAAGCAATAATAATCATAAGCAACAAGCTATAAAAAGCAAAACCGATGGAGAAAGGGATTCGTCACCAGCTTGCATGACAATGCATAGCAGTTCTGGTGGTGTGAATGCTTCTTGATGGGCACGCACACAAATCACAAATGCTGCTTCTGTGAAGAAAGAAATGCAAAGTCTGTTTCCAGTCATCCAAAAAGGCACTGAGAAGAAAAAACAATTAAGATACCGGAAGTGTTCAAAACAGGTTACCTAAGTCGGAGATATTAACCCAGTAAGAGAATTCCCGAGTGCTGACTCACATGTGCCTGAAACACAACTCCTATCTCAGTGCAAACAGTTGCCATAGATATCCGTGAATGCGCAAGAAGACAGGGCTGTGCAGAAAGAGCCACATTTCCCTCCTAGGGATTCGCGGGGCAGCCTTTCTGCCCAAAGGATGCTGCTGACGAAGCCTTGGTAGATCAGCTGCCATTTAAAGCTACCCTACCCTTGCTGGCTTAGCTTTTCTATAGGAGTCTCTGCTTGGAGGTCTTAGGGGTTTAAAGGCAATGAGGTGACAAAAGGCAATGAAAAGCCCCACGTCTTAACTGTGGGCAAGCAGAGCTCACCTACCCACGCTCTGCGTCACTGCGCCTGTGGCCAAAATAGGACTGCTTCTAGACCAGACGTTAGTCCAGATAATATACCTGTGCTCTGCTGCACGCTGCCTGCTCACCTGGAACGGGCTCTTCTCCTTGTCTCTAGCCGGGAAGTCACACCCTTCTTGTCAATAAGCTGCAGTATACGCACACCGGTGGGACAAACAACACCCACGGGTGGAGTTGATGCAGCTACCCAAGATTAAATCGCTCCTCTCCCTTGCAAGCTTCGTGCTGAGAGGTCACTAATGCACCGAGTTGTACTAGTGGCACGCTCTAAGCGACAAGGGTAGCATCATTTACCAGAAATAGTATCTGGTTTAGATCAGCTAATATTATCTGATAATACACAGAAGTGGTGATGATCAGGGTTATATCAATAGCTGAAACTTTAAGGTAGAAAATTAGTTTGTGTTTTCCAACTACATTTGTTTCTCCCATGCACACCTCTACTTTTTTAATTAATTATCCTACCTGGAAATCCTTTCTTTCTAAATACCACAGGGCATTCACACTCCTAGGAATGCCCTTAAAGATCAGAACATGGCTCTCCTGGGAACATGCATTTTAAAGTTTGCAGAACTCAGGATAAATCCCTAGTATGAAATGACAGGTTATGATCACCTTTTAGAGATAATAGAAGCGAGTAATTCTGGCAAAGCCTGTATTGACAGGAAGAAGAAATACATACAGCACCTTTCAAAAAAAAAAACCAACAACTCATAGCCCTGGAAAATAATGGTCCATTTTTTCAAAATTAACATAAAAAAGTGCAAATCTGCAGAGAATCAATCTGAATAAATACTAGAACACCCTATGCAGCAGATACCGATACTGAAAGGATAGTAACAGAGCTCTGCAGAAACCAAACACACCATTTTCATGCCAAGGAAATTAGTCTTCTACCATTAGCCTTTACATAGGTTTTGATGTTATACCATGTGTTAATTATTTCCAAATCACAAGTGCAAACACTCACCCTGATTGGAAAATTAGCAGATTTCAAACTCAGGTAATTTCCCCCTAATGAGGAACTTGTTGAACTGAATTTAACAATTAGCTCACACCCTTTGCTGGCTGGGTATAGCAAGGCTACAAGGAGACACAGACACCCACCTTTTTCAGTAATTTGCAATAAAGGATGCCTATAAATTCAGAAGTTGTTTCCATGCTGTTTCTAGCTCCTTCTTTGGTTTGTAAGGCTGTGATTCTTAAAGGGTGCTGCAGGAGGACATGCTGCTTCTACTGACTAGTTCTCCCTTGTTTTGCAACCTTCCCCCTGTGGGTCAGTTCATTTGGGTACCTTCTGCTACATACCAAATCTCTGCAAAAAGGATTTCACGGTTTAGGAGAGTGAAAGTTATGATTTATTGGTCAACCTACGCAGTGTGTAGGTAGAGCTAACAAGCTAATGTGCTCACTCACCCCTGATAAGGCACCCAAGGAGTCACTGCCCGCTGAGCAGCCTTCAGTCAGGAGGGGAAGGGTTGGCTTGGTTTTGTTTTTGTAGGATTTTGTATGGTTTTCATGTTGGTTTTTCTGTTCAAGAACCCTTGAGCTGCTAATCATCCCTGTGTCACCGCTCTGCCCTTTGCCAGCAGTCTTACCTTTCTTCTCATGGCTCGGCCCCGCAGTGTGTCCTGCAGCTCTTTCTCACAGATATCTGAACCCATTTCAGCCCATATCAATACTATGCCTTAGATCCCAGAAGGCATCTGTGATCTGATGCCTGAATCTCTAGAGGGGAAACTGACACTTTTCAGCTGCTAAATTGCATGCAAGGAAACAAAAGTAATTTTATCCTAATGTTAGTTTTCTACATATGTTGTGACCCTGCCTGCATAATGGATGTTGGGAAGTCAGGTCATAAAGAAGGTGGCCTATTTGGAGTTGTGAAGGGAAGAGACATCCACAAATGAAAGGGAAACTGACTTTGGACAATTTTTCTCTCTCCCCAGAACTGACAAAAAATGTCCAAAATATTGCCGAAATGTAAGTCCGATTTCTCCCACAAAAATGTAAAAATTATTCAAGAAAGTTTTCCTGATTTTCAATCCACTTTCTGCGACAGGGTTTTCTTTTCCTTGTTTGAAAAACAATAAAGAATATTCTGAGACTTCAAGCCGCCTTAGGTATGTCGCGGAGCACCTGTGCCTCCAAGTGCTACGCTGGCACACCAATTGCTTGATTATTTGGCAGTAAGTGGCATCGGTAGAGGTGTAAGAAACTTTTTTTGAAGTAAGAAAGGGTAACGAATTGAGAAATGGCAAAAAGAATGTTCTGCGAAAACAGAGTTCTTAGCTCTTTAAATATGCTGCTTTATTTGTCTCTATGTAGGACATTTTAATAACTGGGAGTTTGAGAAGTGAAAAATGAAGGTTTTGTGGATATCTAAGAAGGCTGCACAACGGTCTGTGAGGAGTTATGCTATGGTGTGACTTAGCAGAGAAAAATAGCCTCAGCTATTCTGCCTACTTTCTCTTGCAAGTCAACAACACAAAAGGTCTGTTCTTCACACCAGTTCCACAACCAACAAAGAGATGCTCTAACCTGTAGCTCTTCCTCAAAGGAGGTTATGAAAGCTGAGAGCAACTCATTTTATTGTTCTGGTGGACACCTTATCCAACCATGATCTAACTCGCCTAACCACTACTTAACTCAGGCACTCAGCTTAATTTGTGATCGTGCCATATTTAAGAGGCAGTATTTTTCAGAGCAGTGAGGTGAGACTGGGTAACTTCTGCAGCCTGGTCCTAGCTGATAAAAATTCCCGTGTGTGGCTTTGGGCAAGTTCACTAGATTTCTCTGCCTCAGTTCCTGTTTGCTAAAACAGAGATGATCATGCTCACTGAGTTCAGATGACTGTTAGAATTACCTAGTTAACACTTTTATGGGCAACGGAGCTGGTGAGGGGTCTTAGAGAACAAGTCTTATGAGGAGCAGCTGAGGGTACTGGGGACCTTATCGCTCTCTACAGCTACCTGAAAGGAGCTCTTCTCCCAAGTAACAAGCGATAGGACAAGAGGAAATGGCCTCAAGTTGTGCCAGGAGAGGTTTAGGATGGATATTAGGAAAAAGTTCTTCAGGGAAGGGGTTATCAAGCATTGGAACAGGCTGCCCAGGGAAGTGGTTGAGTCACCATCTCTGGAGGTATTTAAAAGACGTGTAGATGTGGTGCTGAGGGACATGGTTTAGTGACAGACCCGGCAATGTTAGGTTCATGGTTGGACTTGATGATCTTAAAGGTCCTTTCCAACCTAGAAAATTCTTTGATTCTATGATTCTATTCTATGATTCTAAAGCAGTAAAAAGGTCAGTATGTTATCTGGCCCTCTTCCCCCACAACTTGTGTCTTAAAAATAGTGATCCATTTTACGTGAGAGCGAGGGAGGTGCAAGCAGATTCATGAAGTGTCCTGAAAGAACACTCCACATGAACGGCTCTCAGTAATAGCATCAGCATTCAAACTGTCAGCAGCAGTCAGGCCTTGTTCAAGAGGGTAAGGCAGCCACGTGGCAATGTACTGAGTAGGTGTTGTTGCAACAGACCTATTCTAGTGTTTTCATTAGCTGTGTAGCAAATGGCTGCTATCTTCCTCTCTCAGTTATCCAGGAGTCTTCTTCTGGCCTTCTCTACTGCTTACACTAAATCTACCCATTCCCTAACTTGGACAATTTACCACTGTTTGTATCCGTACCGTGCTACCCAACTTCTTCCCCTGCTCCAGCTCTGGGAACCATGGCGTCACAAATTAGCATAGAAAGGAGGGTCCATCATCTGGCTGCTGTGGGTCTGCAGGCATGAACCGACACCCTTGCACNGTCTATAATCAGCAGAGCACCCTCTTAACACCAGAAACAAGTCCTTTGGGTATGAAGTCATGAGGCCTTTGCTGCTGAAACACATGAAACGTAAAGGTATGCATTAAATACACTCTTCAGTGCCCCCCATAGCTAGCCCTACCTAGGGAATGACAGCTTGCCATTGTGAGGTCTGCTGGGAGGACCTCTTTGATGTTGCAGCGCTGCCCATGCTGCAGCCAACAGGAACCTGCACCATGGTCTTCTGGAACAGGAGAGATTTCATTAGTGTTGTTTGAAAAATAATAGCCTGATTGACGGATGGAAACAATGAGCGCTGAGCAGCTTTTGTTTGCCAACCCACTCCTGCAATGTTACAAGGTGCGAGGGTTCATTCTGCCCTTTACGTGTGTGCTGCTGACACTGCAGACCCCTGCGTGACACTCCAGGAGGCTGCGTGCTCAGTGGTCACCTTCACACCTGCATCTTTAGCACATGGCCACCTAAAACATATAACTCATCTTTTCCTGTGTTCTCATTGTTTCCAAATGCCTAAAGTCTCTTAACCTTTGATCACACACCTCTGTGTATGCTTATCATTCTATTTAATGGTGTTGGTGCCTTTTATCATCACAAAAGACACCGATAAAATTACCTTTACCCTTCCTCACACGATAATCCCAAACAAACATAACATAAAGGTTATGCACTCACCTTAACACCCATTACTTTACAGCAGCTGTATAAAATGAGTTGTGAAATTTATCTTCTAGCTTTTATTAAATGTTTTCAAATGCTTTCATCACAAACACATAATTGAAAGCAAATTTTTTTTCACTGACCTGAAAAGGATCCTTATCAGAACTGAGACTGGAGGAATTTCCGGCCGTTTTGTTTTTCCATACTCAAGACTGCCTAAGGTCCAACCTGGAGGTTGTGATTTGCAATGTTTTAATTTCACGAGCACCTGAATGAATGCACTGCAATGCAGGCCACCTGCTACCCCTGGCTGCTAGCTCCCAGACACCTACCTCGATGCCTCACCTAGGTTAGGTAGGCTACAGCTATTGGTCTGAGCCAGAGCAGGGGAAGAAATCCTTACTTTTAGAAGTTCCAAAAGAAAAGAGAAGAAATCTGTAACAGTAAGACCCACACATTCTACTGCATTCACATAAGCTGTCACTCAAGAAAGCTCTTAGGCTCGTATTTCAGATAAAGTATATAAAATTTTGCTTTGAAAAGTGTTCTGGGTAAGCAAGCGATTTTTGGAACTAGACCTCCATGACCGTATATAGTAAAAAGAAACATCTTCGCCGCCAAGTCCACTTGACAATCACCATGGTACATTTTATTACTGAGATATGTCAGATGAAGATCACAACAAAAATTAAATATCTACCCAAAAGCATAACAGCTAGTGATACCTATGGCTACATCAGCCCCATGCTGATGTTTACAAGATCTGTTTAACAGGCACTTCAGAGACACAACAGGTGCCAGACCAACAGTGATGCGTGAAGACAATGCTGCGTCCCAGCAGCTCCTTCGCTGGACCTACAGAGACCACCACTTTTCCATACACTCCATCTGTTTTCGACCGCACTGTCCATGCTACGGCGCCTGGATCTGCTCTTCCATGCCACAGATCCCACCCACCAAGGCATGCCCCTCACGGAACTGCGACAGAAATAATTTTCCAGTAATGCTCATTTGTCTCATTTGCTCTAGTAATTAAAGTCTTTTCCACAGCAATTCACAAAGATACCCTAACAACTCAGAATATTTTATTTTCCAATTTTGAAGCTTCTTGAACTTGCAGCCAACCATTCCCAATGCCATTATGAAATTAAGACTGCTCTGCAAGTCTACAAATGTACGTGTGGCCTTGACTACATTGATATAAAGCAACATTAGGAATGTGCTAATAGCCATAATGTGAAAATACATTAAGAAGATTTCCCATGTTAAGAACACGTTAGCTGATCCCAGTTAATTCTACTGAGACACTCTAAAGCACAGTGATAATTTTCACCTAAACTATTTTTCAAGGGAAAAGTGGAGATTCTCTCACATTAATGAGTTCAAGAATCTGTATTAATTTCCCAGGCTGCCTGCTTAGGAAAAAAAAAAAAAAATTGTTTCAACCACTTCAGAACAAAAACAATTCAAATTTTCTACTAGAATGGAATCCTTCAATTGTTAAAGAAAATATTATTTCTGACCTCAATCAGAAAGAAGAAAACATTTTAATTTAAACCCCTTTTCTACTTCCAGATGGTTCACTAGGTGTTTTCAGAATATTTCATTTTCCACCAACTCCCAAACTGAAAGTAGTTTTTTAATTCCTTGTAAACAAAAAATAAAGCCCCACTATCTGCCTAGTTTTATTTGATACAATATAGGTAAAAGATGTTATTGACATCTTTTCCAACATGAAACATTTTCCCCACCTACATATGTAATAAGCATTCTTGCTGCATGGATTGGGTGTTTCCTTCTAAGGGATCAGACTAGATGAGGCTAGACAAGTGCTGGTATATGGTGCTGCACCTCTCGTCCCAACAAAACAAATACCCAAGTGCTTACTAAACACAGTATCATTTTATAAATTATTGTGAGCTAAACCAAAGCAATTGGGTTCCTCCAAGAACATCAGGATCATTTGCAGAAAGAAAAAACTGGTTTATGGAAAACAGACCAGCGGGTATGACTTGAAAAGATCCTGTAATACTTGAAGTCCTACTGGACACCTGGGCAGGTCAGACTTGGGGTGAAGAAGCTGGGGAGGTAAGAATTTTTTGAAAGAGATTCCTTTCAATAGCTCTTATCCCCACTGACACCTTTAACACAAGGATCCTGAGTATCATTATTCCCATTCTCCAAGCAGAGAACCAAAGCACCAAATTAACATCACAGAGCAGTAGCAGAAGACATCTCAGGCTCCAACTCCTACTTTCTTTTTCCAGACCAGTGACAGAGAATCTGCTCTCCCTAGGAAGGACATCTGCCAGTGACATATTTACAAACAGCAACTGTGTATTTATCAAGTTAGGAGGTGAACTGCCAAGGAATGTAAAAAGTCTTGCCCTAAAGAGATCGTCATTTATGTAGGTGGAGAGTCCAGACAGGTTTGGGGATTTCACAACAAACGTATGCAAATGTATTTACTGATCAGAATTAGCTATGGTGAGCTCGTGGCATAGAGTGATAGCTGATAAATTTTAATGCAGGAAGAATGGGAAAATGTTGTGTTGGGCATATGACAGCAATCCAGGGTGAAATTAGATTAAAAAAAAGTCAAGAGATGAACAAGAATGACTCTGGATTAACATAACCATTCTAATAGCTAAATAATAAAAATAAAATAAAATCACACTCTGAGACAGTTTGGCTACCATCAAGTGCCCAATAACAGGATAAAAGTACATGGTATGAAATCTTACTAAATTGCATGGTAGGAAAAAAGTCACACCATGTATGTATCACTGGAGAATAAATGAAGTTATCTTTCCACTAACGGTCCTTTCAGTACTACAGCTCACAGGTATTTATGTCAGAAGTTGTTCCAACATGGACAGTGGCTATTTGTGCTGCAAGAATATAAAAGCTCCTGAAGCTGAGCTTCCAGCTCCTGCAGAATAGGAGTACTGGGGCTTCTAAACCCTTGGCAATCCATCTTCACTAACTGCGCCATTCAGGATAATCTTAGGACTCTGCTTGTTGTCCTCAGCTTCTTCAGCCGCACACTCTGGAGGCTCTAGGTCATCGTATCTTCTCCGATAAACCACCCTTGAGATTAGGGTTATCAGAAACATTTCCATGATGAGGAGCTGCTGGGTCACATCTGCCAAAAGAAAAAAAAAAAAAAAAAAAACCAAACAAAAAGGGAGGCAAAGAAAAGCCCCCAAAAGGGGGAAGTGACTATGAAACACAAAATGAATACCTGGCTTATTAATTTTCACCTGTGCAAAAGGAACAAATTTTACCATTCTGTCCCCATAACGGAGTGTCTCACACTCAGCAATGAAATCAGTTACAGAATTACAGTATTGCCCATCAATAAGCATGAAATAAGTTATGCATCCAAAATGCAAGAGATTTAACATTAATTATTCTTGTCCTCTCATTTCTGATTCCAACTCTTCTCATCATCAAGTTTTGCTCTGCGACTATGACAGCTATGAAACTTTTTTTTTTTAAGCTGAGATTCTCCAAAAGCTACATGATCTCAGGAGATTAGCTTTTTGGGAAAACACCAGATACTGCAGTTAGAAACGCTGAACTGTCACTTCTATAAGTAAATGAACAATATCCTTCCCAGAAGAACTTACATGCTCCTCTTGCTGAAGAGGACAGTGGTGGAGCACAGGGAATAATTCTTTGCATGGCCAAGATGTTGATAATAGCTGCCTGCAAGTGGTTCAGAATGAGGATAAACTGCACCAGAAAGAGAAAACAGATGCCTTAGCTACCAAGAAAAGGTTTACAGTTCACACAATTCTGCTTTCATAATAGACCCTCTTTTTCCTTATTCCTCCTTTCTTGCCCTCCATCTCCTCCCATCTCCCAGCAGGCTGCCTGCCATTCTGCAGAATTCATCTTTATGTCGGGATGGTATTGCTCTGAATGTATTAAATTAAACCTCTGTTTTAAAAGTGTTTCTTCTCAGCCCTTCATTTGGGAGGTGCAATATACACAGTCCTCCCAGTTCAGATTTTAAAAAATACTGAGCTCTGTATAACAGGTACCAACGTCTTAAAAAGGAAGGACTCAAAGAACGTTTTTTCTGTTGTCTCCTCTTTTTGCCACAGCAGGGAGATGTGGTGCTCCTCAAATTGTATGGAACTGGCTTCTTTTCTAGAAGGGATGAAGGACTCTTCGCAGCTTGAGTTCAGCAACAACCACTTATGCATTGTATTACCTGCTATTCACTGAGCCTGGCCTTCACTGCCTTGGAGATATCAAACTGTCTCTCTCGCTGCTGGTGTAACTGCCTGAGTATAAACTCTCACATTAAGACAGTTTGCCTTCTTAAACCTGGATTCACCCTAATGCAGCTTTGCAAGTGTGACTATCTTGTTTATTGCATTTATAAAAGTTTAATAATTTACCAAACAGAGACCTTAGTGCACTAGCCTTTCTACGTGTTCTGTTCAAGAAGGATGCATATCCAAGGATTCCGCTGTACACTCTTCAGGGTGATGTGGAAGAGGGTGGCCCTGTCAGTTCAAATAACAGCCACACACAATGCTGCACATCCTCTCCTAGTTTTTAAAAGTAGACACCAGCATTTTAACACTGTGTTTCAGGATCCTGCATCTACAAAGCTTCCTTCAAGCCGTGCAGAAGGTGCTGTTTTGATTTCAGTTGCCTAAAGATGAATGGCTTTTACCTGGCTCTCTCATCTCCAGCACTCCTGAGAGACTAGAGGTAAATTGGCTCGAGCTGAAACTGAACAGCAGCCAAAGACAGTGCTTCAAAGTGATGCAGCTTTAATCAGGTAAAAATACGCCGCTGCACAGTGCATTTAAGGGGGGGAGGAACAATACTATAACTTTCCAACAAAGGACCAAGAACCAGAAAGACAGTGTTATATCAACAGGTAAGAAATTTTTTTATCAGAAATATTAAACTTCTCACCTGATAAAGAGCAAACTTAGGGATGATCTTCTTGCAGACAAGGAGAGTCCTAACTTGTTGAAACATGATTGCA
This sequence comes from Ibidorhyncha struthersii, assembly GCA_013398815.1. NCBI lineage: Eukaryota > Metazoa > Chordata > Aves > Charadriiformes > Charadriidae > Ibidorhyncha > Ibidorhyncha struthersii. Next base: position 62,866 of record VZSZ01010706.1, on the reverse strand, counting down.
ACTGGCCACAGAGCAAGAATGGTGAGGACACCAACAAAGCAGCTAATCCATATTGCAGCCTCTTTGGGAGATAACTGAGAAGCAAATCAAACAAGTGTACCTAGAAAACTTTACAGTGCATATTACTATTTCCAGGAAGAAGTGGCAAACGGGATGATGCAGATGTTAAAATACTTCTTTCTATCACCCTGCAAGCTGATGGCAGCAGCAGTTGCTGGGGTTTGCATGCGCAAACTGCACAATACCAGCTGGAGTGTTAGCATAGTGCCCTCACCCAGCGGGCATGGACATGTAAACCTGTTCAGCTTGGGAAGGTAACAAGTGACACAACCCCACAACCTGACCCCCGCAGCACCTGGGAACGCTCAACAGCTCATGAGAGCACATTCAGCATGACATCTCAGAGAGGCCATTTATTTTATACCATGAAACAACAAAAAAATTTATTACTTTTAATCTGAGTTATCCAAGAGGTGCAAAATTATTAGCAGATAGAGACTTCTCCATCATCTTGCAGCTTGGTACAAAGCAGAAGTACAGTACTATCTTTTCCACTCCGCACAGATAAAAAAATCACCATGATTTGCAGAAAAATGTAGAATTAGGCTTCCTGTTTACATGCCAGTACATACACTTGTTTTTTAAGGCTGTACCTTTGAAAACACAGGGTTGGTACATCCCACAGGGCAACTTGCAGTCCCGCTATTCTAACCATACAAGCTGGGAAACATACTGGAGCATAATCTGATGCCTAACCCACCCCACTGCCCTGTTTCTTTCCCAAGGAAGCCAGGAAATGGAGAGTCTGGGGGAAGGCAGAAATTATATGCTTCAGGGTCTCAAAAGAATACAGTAAGGACTCACTTGGAAGTGCTCCCAGATTTCACAGTTTAGTTGCAGGCTAAGATAATAAGATACATTAATCCTAAAATGTAAGGATTTGGTGGACCATCTCTGATTAAAATATTTACTTACATTGTAAGGGGTGTAATTGCCATTAGTCCAAAGCACTATTGATAAAAACATGAGCACGGGTCGAAAGAAAGTAAACTGAAAGGTGCCCAGCTTCAGCAAAAAGAGGGTTCTCCTGGCCAGAAAAAAAAAATTAATCACATAGGCCAAAATCTTATTAGCAACCTTGATAACATTTTTTTGATAGTCAACTGCAAAACTTTCCCACTCCTGTAGCATGTGGCTAAAATCTGGCGAGGAACAGCTTCAAGATTAGAAAATATTTCCAAGGATTACCCAGTGTTTATTTAGCAAAGTGTCTACAAAAATAGTACTTTTCCTGTTCTGCAGCAATTACATACTAACCAAAGCCAGGCAAAATGTGATGTCTTTCTCTGCTCTGAAGCTAACCAGAGAGCCAGTAACAGCATAACTGGTTTCTGAGCAATAATGCCACTTGCTCTTGCCTTGTTGCCTTACTATTTCAGTTTTCTGATAAAACTGGGAAATGTAGTCTTCTTCCTCAGACACTTCCTAGTCCTGGGGCAGATCAAGAAAGGGAATCATACAGACCTAGGTGAAAGGACTGGTAGTTTTTCAGTGCATCATGAATACTAGCATGTAAGCATCTGGTTTTGCTCCTCTGTACTCTTAACAGGAGAAAGGAACTATCTTTCACTTGGCAAACTGCACAAGGCCAGCAGGACAGCTCAGGATTTCATTCCTTCTGGCGTATAAAATGGGTCCAGAATACAGCCCGTACGCAGTACCCTGGCCAGCCAGCATTGCAGGTCACCAGGAAAGGGGAAGATGCACTTCCTAACAGAAGACATGAAAGCTGACTTAACGGAACTCTCCTTCAGTCTTCACAGAACAAGCTGTGGCTGCTACAGCTGGCTCATGTTTTAGTCTGTCACTCTGTATTTCCTATACTGTTAATGTTGTCTTTGCTGTAGCTCCCTGGGCCCTTGAGACTGCCATGAGAGATGCCTCAGCAGACAACAGCCTGCCATTTAGTAGATTACAGGATATGGCCATGAACCAGGTATTACAGGAATTGCTCAACTAATATAGCTAATAACCACAGGGTTATGAACAGCACAAAGCACAAACATGTGGAAGGGCCTACAACTGGCCAGCCATTTAGCGCGTGTACCTTTGCAAAGATTTCTTATTCCCAAAGGGCTTTAAAGAATAGTATGACTGCAATGTCACTGCAATGCCAGGAGTTGTCTTCCTTGTTGACACAGGTCTATCTTTCTTAACTACCAGACGTCTTCTGTCATGTCTCTCCCCACTGCAGGGGATTGTTCCTTTGCCTCATCTGCCTACTGTACCTCCCAGGACTGCTCGATAGTATATGGCTTTTTAAAAGAATAAATCCCTCCCTTGGAGTAGCTCCCTGTTTCCCCTGAAGATACCTATGGGAGGAATATGACTGACCTTTTTCTGGTATAGCTTGCCCGTATTTAAAAAAAATGGTACCCCTTAATGGGAAAAGGCTAGAAGTCAAAGCAGAGACAGCAGATGGGTTTTGCAGTGCTACAGATGCCGGAGCCCTAAGCCCTCTGCAGAGCAAAAAGCCTTTTTTTTTAAACAGACAGCTGTCCTTCCTTCCAGCAGTAGTAGGCACTATCTAGGTCCTGAAAGGAGTTAGTATTAGCTAATATAATCCTGGGTAAACTGTCACTGGACTGATCAACAGGAGGGCAGGGTAGAGGATTCTCTCCCAAGCTCCCAGCTACCACAGCCTATACAGAGGGTGACACAGAGAAACAAAAACAAATATACTGGTGACACGTTAGATCTATAGCACAGCTCTGTCCCATGGCATTTCTTCCACTGTGACTGCTGAAATGAGCCTGAACCAATGCCCATGAAAATTAGTAGGAGTCATTTAGATCCATATCAGTAGTTGCTGATTTTACGTCATTGTATTACATCCCTTTTTGGAGGTATATTTTTCAGTTGGTTTATTACCTATTCTTCCTGGTGCCTCCTCCATGTATATAATTACGGTTATTCCATTAAAATAAAATGATGGAAATAAAAGAGTTTAAATTCTAATACCAAATTCTTAAGGAAGAATTATTACAATAAAAAAATAAGAATTATTGCAAAAGCATCACAAACCACTATGCTGTTTTCTGTTTGTGGCTTTCATTTAGCCAGACCATAAAGTCCCTAAGGTCCCTCTGACACTAATGACCAGGCTCTCACAGAAAAGTCTCTGTCTTGCACATTCAGTCCTTCAGCTTTTGCTTTTAATGAGAGCAACATTCTCATAATCTGTGCCAGAATGAAAGCCCCGGGAAATGCATGAGGCTTCCAGGCTGTGGAGCGATGTGTAAATGACAGGGTGACACCAGCCAGAGGAAGAGCCCCACCAGGCAGTGCTCAAAGAAGGCAGGGTTTGTGTTACAGTATATTGGCTTCCGTAGGTGCAGCTCTCCATCCTCACCCCACTTCTCAAAGCTGCCTTAATACTAAGTTTAGTAGAAGAAAATATTTGCTTTTGCCTCACCAGACAATGACATTTTGTTGAGATCAAGGCTCTCTAGGAATTACATCTATTTTTTGTTAAAAAAAATAATTTTAATCTGAAGTAGTTTTTAAGTCAAAATCAGAATGAAACACTTCAATTTCAATAAAGCAAGAGAAATTTTCTTTCAAGACAGCCTCAATTTGACAATGCTGCTCGTGAAAAAGACCCAATTTGGAGACATTTGTTCCCTTCTGGAATGAAAAGAAACTGCAATCTCAATTATTAGGTTTTCTAGAGTAGAAATTCCTCCTCCCACACACCACTGCTTAATACAGAAATGTTTCTTTGAAAAGGAATGGGATTAGTTGGGAATAAACCACAGTGCTCAACATTACTATGAGTGGGAACACTGCACAGGGTTAAACTGAGAGAGGTCATACTCTTGACTCTCGCACAAAATTCTGCATTATAAAAATTAAGTAAATTAGTGGTGGTGTACAGCCCCAAAGTGATGGCACTGTTTAAAAGAGACAGCTTGAGACTGACTTTCGGGAAGCAGGGAGGCCCTTTGCTGTAAGCCTGGCCTTGCCAAGTTGGCTGAATTCCAGCAGCCGTTTTCCAGCTGGGGAATCTTAAAGGGCAACTCACCGAGTGATGCGCACGCGAGGGAGGCAAAGGCAGCAGCAGCAGCAGGGACCAGTGCTGATCTTGAAGCGACCATTTTCAAACCTCCTGAGGAGCAGCTTTTGACCTCCGCACTCTTTAATCATCATCAGCAGGAACTTGTGGATAACTATGGCAAAAAATCTAGGAGAAGAAGAAAATGCAAACTTGAACTTGCCTGTGTGTTTCTCTTGCCTGCACAGACCAGTGCCGCCTTCTGTCCAGGGTTTTAACAGCTTGTGCTTTGCAATCAACAGAAATTCTAGCACTAGCTGTGAAAAACCTTCAGCTTTCCATCACCTTGGAGGACCAGAACTGCCCTAACCTCACTGAAAGAGGAATAAATCGAGGCACCGATTAGCTGTGGAGTTTCCCAAAGCCGCACTGGTGGCTGGTGGCAGAGTCACTATTAAAGCACAGGCTTTTCTGGCCCAAGTCATTATGGCCATATTTTTCTATCGTTTATCTAGTCCTGATTGGTCCAAACTTTTCAGAACAACTCCAATTCCTCCTCTCAAAAGAAAACCCAACCAACCAACAACAATAAATCATATATATACATAGCTATCACACTATGTGCTGACCCAGTCAGGGTGTGGTTTCTCTGCAGCCAAAGTTGATCCAAGCACTGACTGCTGCCACCCCACCTCTCCCTCCTTCACCAGCTGCACTTTCTCAGCCCTTCCCAGGTACTACAGATTGTGCAACTGCCCTTTCCTCCCTGTCCCAAACTGATTAGGGAACTGATTCACTGAAATCCAACCTCACCAAATAAAAGAGGCCCTCTTCAACTGCATTGCCTCCTTGAAGGAGACTGAGTGGTGGTGGATGCAAGTGAGGGGACAGAAACCTGCAGCTTGGGCAGGGGAGACTGGGGGCTTGAGACAGGCTTAAAGTGCCACAGGACTGGATCCTTGGCAGTTTCTGGCAATCTACACTACCTGCACAAATCCTGCATGCTCACAGTGTTCTCTACTACTGTGTTTCCCCTCGTTTTTCACTCTACTCTCTTAGTAAACGCAATGTGACAAGGGGTGAGGCTACTCATGAGAGCCTGTGATACCGTCCTGCAGTGGGTTCCAAAATCATCCCAAAAGAAACTGCAGAGTGCCCAAAGCCGTGGCATCCCCCCACCTGGCTCTGCCTACCAGGGCTGTGCTATCACCTCCAGAAAACGAGGACCACGTTTCTCCCTTCTTCTCTGTGCATGTCAGAGCTGTCCTGCTTATACGGAAAAGTGCTTTTATCAGGACAACTGCAGAAAATTTTTACACTGATATACTCATCAGAGGTTCACTTGCCACCATTAATAATAGATCTCTACAGCTCATCATTAGTAAAAGCACAGAGAAGTCACAGGTCAGAGTCTCACTCCGCATGACGTGCAGAGAGAGGAAAGAAAGAGTACCGCTTCAAAGCAACTGTCAATCCGAGGGATCAATTACATGCGAGTCACAGATCTTTCATACTGAGGTTCCCGCACTAGGGGACTGTAGCACTGGGAACTGCTTCAGCATTTTCCACCTCCCAGAAAAGAGCTGCCAAGAGATTTCAACTCAAACCAAAAATTACTAAATTGTTAAATTTACAAAATGACTGTGTTTACCAAGAGCAGCAGATGTTTAAAGGGAAGAAATTCAGGGTTTGGGGCAATGTCTAGAAACAAGCAGAATACTCACACTGCCGCTGTGAAATCTGTAAACATCGTTGAGCGGGGAATCCACATGCCAATGCATGAAGTAGTAGCGATCACCTACAGAGAAAGGGAGGAGGGTTGTATGAAGGGCAGAGATAAAGAAGCTTCATGTGGATTTCCAGGGAAACCCCATTTTCAACATCCAATTTTATCTCTTTTCCATGATAACCTACTGGAGCTGCAGCATTAACCCAAATGATGATTGATCTTTTGGAGGAAGGGATTTTCCTGTAGATGTAGACTGCTTCCTCTATAAACACCAGATTGGCAATTAGTGTCATCAGAGTCAAGATTGCAAAGAGAAATCTCCCTGGTAGGTCAAGGCCTGCAGAGAGAGAAAACAGAAAGGTCTGACATTTCATAAGCATTCCAAACATTTCATGTAAAGACACGACTTCTGAGGGGCTTCTTAGCCCTGTTTCTGCAAAGACTTGCACTCATCCTTAGCTGCACAGATGGACCATTGACTCCACAGGATGATTCAAATACTTGAACTTAAGTTCATAACGAAATCTTTCCAGGATCCACAGACAACACATGGGAAGAATATGCCTCCATGTTCTCAAAGCATTATGCAGAAGTCCCCTTCAGAAAGGTAGAGTTCCAGGACAAATGTCCTTAGATTAATGTAAATAAGTAACAGAATATAAATAAATACATAATATGAATAGATACAGCAAATACACATTCTGGGAACTTTTCCAGGCAGACTACAAGCAAAAAGGTATTTACTCAGTATTAGTTCTTCGCTTCTAGTGTATGTTCATAGGCATGTTTGTGCATAACTTCCTTAGGCATGCAAGCTTTTTAGAGGCTCGGCGGAAGTTTGCGGGGCACACGAACAATGTAAGGGTAAGCCCCTGATTATATCTAGCCTTACATAAAACTTGATGCTTTCACCAAATTCTTTTTTATTTCTCCCTTTACACTGGGTATGGGTATCAACATTTACCCATGGCTGATGCTTTTATGTCACCCTTGACGCTGGGTACAGATATCAACTTTTACCCATGATTGACGGTTGAGGTGGATTTTCTCCCAAGAAACGTGCTTCCAGGGACAGAAGAAAGCACTGCAGTGGAGTTGTCCTTAATTGAGGAGAAGTCATCACTGGTACTACCTCCTGCTGGGCCCGTAAGCCTATCTAAAAACACGCATACCAAGCAGTGCCTGCAAAGGTAAGGCTCTTCCCCAGCCTCTTTAATGTAACCTGCTTCAACCCCCCCCAGCACTTCCAGACTCGGCTGCAGGTGGAGCAGCCCACACCTCCGCGGACATCTCCACACCAACAGACCTCCCCGCGGGGGAGCCCCAGAACAGGGGCAGGTCTGCGGGCTGGGTCCGTGCTCGGTTCGGGCAGGTACCGGCAGGTACCGGCGCTGCCGGCCGACCACCCTTCCCCTCGCCCACCACCCTGTTCCCTCACACCCCAACGCAGCTCTGGGCTTGGGGG
>VZSZ01010706.1:6946-55068 GCA_013398815.1 Ibidorhyncha struthersii | reverse complement strand
GGAGGGTGACGCGCCCAAACTCGCTCCCCGCTCCATCGGCGAGGGGCCCCGTCCCGGCTGTTCCCGGCGTCTCTCCTCGGCCTGCGTGGAGGGGTTCTTGCAGAAGCCAGCGAGTTCTCGGCCCCGGCCCCCGCCCCTTCCTTCGCAGGCCCAGGGTGTCGGGGCACCTGGAGCCGGGTCTCGCCCAGGAGCGCAGGCTGCCGGCCGAGGAGGGATGGGGAGTCCGCCCAGGAGCGGGCTGGATTCCCCGGTGCCAGGTCTGCCCTCACCCCAGCCTGTCAGAGCAGCCCTGGGCACTGCGCACTCTGCAGGGGCCTGTGGAGGCAGAGAGGTGCTTGGTCAATGTAGCAGATGTTCAGAAGACTTTCCATGGCACCCGTCACTGAAGACTTCTTGCTAATCTTGGCTGCAATGAGGTGAAAAACTGCACCATCTTGGGCACTGGCTGAAGGAGAGCACGTCGAGGGTAGGAATACACCGAGGGATTCTCCACTTTCCCCACATGGTTCATTTGCTTGAAGGATCCTTTCTGGAGCCTGAGCCTTTTCGGGCTCTTTCCAGGAAAAGCGAATGAGTGATGAAATGATGGAGTTTGGTGACCCACCAAATAGTTCCAGGTAGTCAGACTGAAAGCTGACTGCAAGAAGTAGCAGAGGGATGGTTACTGCACCGTGTGACAAAACAGCAGGTGACAACGCTGTATCAATAAACACAAAATAATGTTCAGGGAGGGGGAGGACAGCCCTAATTACCTATGCAATGATGGGCTATTGCCACTCAGGAAAAAGATCTTGGGGCCACAGTCCTCAGAAATAACAGCTGAGGAGCCAGTATGGGAGAAAATGCAAAGGAATGCCAGGAATTAGTGGATACAGAAGGAAAGACACAAACCAGCTAAAATACATATGGAGGCCTCTCTTCATCAAGGTGGTATTTGAGGAACTTGAACAAATTGAGGGGAGGTGGGGAATTTAGGGGCTGTGGAACATTCGCGGGCACCACGGGCCCTTGTGGTAAAACCTGCCATCATGCAGTTTTCACAGGATTCTCGAAGGTTTTATGGGAAGGACAGGCTAGACACTGAAATGCTGCAAGCAGGAACACAGGGATGCAGAGGAGAGCTGAACTGCTTAGTGGCTAACACCAGCAGGTACTCGGTTGAGAAAAGGCAGATCCCTTCCAGTGCGGCAGGGTTTGGGAGCAAGGCAGATGAGGCTACTGACAGCCTGGTCTGTTAACTGTCAGGAGGGCTTGGTTGCAGGCCAAAGCCATTTATTCTGAGTCCTCATTGGCATTGCTGTCATTGTTTTCACTGCATTGAAAGGTGAAAAGGAGAGCTTTACAGTTTTCACCAGGAGGGATGCGGCAGTCAGAATGTGGTATCTGCCCAGTCTTCACAGGCTGCCCAGAGCATCCTGCGTCCAGCACATATGCTGCCCAGCTGCAGAAAGATACAGGCAAAATTCTTGAAACATCATTCCAGCTCATTTTCTGTTTGGAAGTCTTTTTACTCATCCTGAAGGAACAGTTGCTAGTAGAGGGGGAAATAGCCTTAATTCACCACACATTTTCTACCCAGTTTGCTTGGGTTTTTCTCAGACCATTTGAAGGTGATCACATATTCCAAAATGTGACCGAAAGCTCAAGGTAGGATTTGCTGAGACAGAAAGACGGCCCAAGGCCTTTGAAAGTTCTTCCTGAGCACGGACAACAGGATTCCCATCTGCTGCTACTTTGGTTGCCAGCTCCTTGTATTCCCTGAAAGCTAAAAATAAAAATCCCTTTCCTGTGAATCCCATTTTTGAGGCAGGCAGGTTTGTCAATGCTTTTTTTTAAAGAAATTCACACATTAAGTATAGGAGTGACAAAACTCATGGCTATTTTACTGTATTTAAAAGAAACCCAGAGTCTGATTTGACTTAAGAATTCCTCGAAGAATCCAAATAGTAACTATTTTGGATATGACAGTCATATTTTAGTCTTTCAGCAATATCAGTTTGCAGCAAGTACTGCAGCATACAGTACTTGGCCATGGCGTGAGAGAATTTCTTGTCTCAAACCTACAGAAAATTAACAGATTGAAGTTTAGAGGTTAATTAGGATTAACTCTCAGCTGCTGTTGTAGAGATCCATCCTAGTCTCTTCTACTGGAGTCTCTTGTGCGGAACAGAGTCTAAAAACAAAACCACATATCTACTGCAATGCCTTTTTGTTAGAAACACCATTTGCCATCTTTGGGTCGAGCATTAGATCTACTTCCTTAAAAGGTGCCACGCATCTGGGGTGAGCGTGCATCACCTCTTCCTCACATTCTGGGCTTTTTCTTGGCAATAATATTTGCCTGACAGTCCTTAAATGTAATAAATCAAACCAAAGAAAGTGCCACGACCCCGCGGCTACCACAGCTGGAGGTCTGCTGCTCTGTGCACACTTTCTTAGCCCAGCCTCTTCAGGAGTGCCTGCTCCGTGCTGTCCTCTAAGCCAAATGCTGGATCTCTACACCACAGCAAACCCTTAAAGTCCCTAGGAGCCTAAGTACATTTTCCTCCCAGTTTTGCTATTCCAATTTTTGGTTTAACCTTTTAGTTTAATACATGATATTCGCCACAAAAAACACCTTCAGCAGTAGAAAAGTATTTGTAAATGGACCACCTATCCATTTAGATGCATCAAGAGATTTTCACAGTTTCTTAGAATAAAAACCACCTGTGAACGCAGTTCCCTGCTTCTATTTACCAGGGAGTTTCAATTACTTTGTGGTTCAGCCCCCTTCCAGACACTGTACTGCTCAGATTTGTTTCTTCTCAAGGAACACACCCCTTTGCTTCTATCAGTGTGCTCTTCTTGTAAAGAGCACGGCAGATGTTTATCTTTCTTCCATTTTTATAATGACTTTCATTTTCACCTGCCTCACTGCAGGAATAACTGGATCCTCTCAGCTGCATTGAACATGATGCCTGTTGTGATCGTTGCCCCCATGGCATGCGGTCCGGAGGAGCTGATGCCATCTGCGGTTTCTCCCTGAAGGAAGCATACTGGCCTTCAGAAGGTGACGCAGCCCCTCTATCCCATATTGATGGGCCAAGCCTGTAGACAAGAATCCTGATGTCAGCCCTGGCTCAGAAACTGAACAGCAGGAGATCCTGCAGGCTATCTCACAGGACAAACTCTAAGCTCCATCGCATAGGATATATAGGATAGGCTAATGTATTTTGGTTGTAGGGAAATATAGCAGACATCACGATCACTGCAGATGGGAAATACAGTCAAATACCTTTCCTGGGGGGCAAATTATATTCAGCTGAGTTCAAGCTAACAAGAAAAGTTTGTATTAGAAAAATAAATCATCAATTTTCAGTGCCCTAGGACTGTACATCAGACTTCTCACAAGTGTGGATACCCAACAAGCTAAGAAAAGTCAGCCAAAATTGTCTGACTTCCAAAGGCATGTACAGGTTTTACAATGACATTAAATCCTGTTTCTCAGCTATAATAGCATATTATACAGTTGAACTTAGATGCACGTTGGCCTTTTCCACTGTAAAGCCATTGACTTTTCACCTACTGCCAGTATTAAACTACCCATTTCAGAAAAGGTGGCTCGTTAATGTAAGAGAAGGAACACCTATATCACTGTTAAATAAATTAATAATAGGATTTGCTTCTTATTTGGACCCTGGCCAGCAACTGTAAAAATGAAGAAATACAATGACTACAATGAAATAAATTAAGATAATAAAACTAAATTGTAATTTTCATGCCTATTCAGATGGACAAATTTCTACATTAAAAAGAATATCAGGTGTGCCAGAAGCTTTACATCTGTGCTTCTAAAAGGAAAGCTTAGACAAAGACTCTTATCAGTAGAGAAGCAATAAAAGAGGAAAGAGGGAGGCTTTCATTAAATCTGAAGATAACAAGTTTGATTTTATCTCACTTCCAAAGTAGAAAATAATTTTCTGGCAGCCAATATAGGGGAGAAATAGAAAGAGGCAGAATCAAACTATTATTTTTGTAATATATTGTTACACTTTCATCCAGATACGCATAATTATTTGCCTTGTCTTAGCTTTTTAAAGTAATTTATGAGCAATTGGATGTGGCAGTAGAACAACAGAAAGGAAATTCACAGTACTTCATAGTAGAACAAAGAGCAGAAAGAACCTTATAAAATTAGGACCCCAAATTGGTGGTAAGGGGGGCAGCCAACAATCAGCATCCTGAGGGAGAATAGAGGTGGGTAGTGCATTTTCTCTGCCATTGCTGTGATAAAGTACATATATTTGATTGCAGAGCTTTTCAGCAATGGGAGAAGTTTTTCCCCAAAGGAGTGTTGATGAGCAGTAAGACAAATATGTCTTAAGGACCAAGTAAGTGCCACTTTGTGAGCATCTCATATGTGTCCAAGGGCACTGATGGGCAAAGACAAACCTCACCGATCTTCAGCATCAAAAAGAATAGATTAGGATAAAGACGTTCTTTCCCTAGGGCAAATTTTGGTATGGTAGATTTTTCCTTCCCAGTCTTGACGTATAATCCCCAACTTCTAGAGGAGTCAAGAATTTTGAGAAGTTTTTGTGTCAAAAATGCCAGTTCATCTGAACTGAAGCTTCTGATAAGAGGGGTGATTTTTAAAAGAGTTATTGACAGGACACATTTTTAACATTGGTTTATGTGGAAAACATTTCAATTTGTCATTTCCTACATGAAGTGTTTTGCATCTGCTGTTCATAACAAATTTTGAAACCTGAAACATTTTGAAACTCATTAAAATAAAAAATAAAAGTGATACAAATCAAAATGCAATGTTTCAAAATGAGGAAATTTCGCACAAAATGATTTATTTATTTTTTGTTTATAGAAGTTTCTACTTTTCAGCTTAATTCCAGACCACAGACCGCTTAACAAAAGCTAAGGACCTCTTCATGGCACAGGATAAACAAAAGCTAAGGACCTCTTTATGGAATAGGGTATGCAGAGTCAAGACGACTATGCTTGAGATCATGTTTTACAGCTGTTTCCTGGAGGGGAAAGCAGGGGTCTCTTTAGAAGTTACTGAGGTTATTCTGACTGGAAGACGGCATCTCGGGTATACTACCATTAATGACTAAGTCTGCCTTTTCCACAACAGTCAGGTGCCGGGCAAGACAGATCATGCGTTTCTTCCCACAGGTCATAACATGACAGAAATGTTTTTTGCTCCTTCTGTATTGCTATTACTGGGGGGGGGTGGGGGGTGAAACCAAACCAAGCCAAACCCAAACCAAAACCAGAACTTGTACACACAACAGTAAAACTGTAATATAAAAATAAAATAAAAAAACAAACCAGAACACCCTCCAAAGCTCGAGGTATGTTGGTTTGTGTAGCAAGCAGATCATGCGCTAGCAAGCAAGGCAAAAAAAAGCATACATGTATGAATGCAAAATGTTGTCAGCACAGGTTTTAGTCACCATAGCAGTGAGACTGCCTGTGCCACTAGCCTGGGCTCAGGCAAAAGTCTGGACTGTCTACCTACAGCCTGAAACCATACTTTTTACCTTTTATTAACACAGCTTGTGAAATTCTGAAGCTCAGTTTGCAAGTAATGTTACAAGTAAAGGCTGGGGAGCTTAGGTTGTGTGTTTGTATTCTCTGTTTCTTCTTTCTCCAAAATGAACCTTATTTCTGGTCAGACATGCACTCCTAAGGTTTTTCTCCTGTAAGCAATTAATAAAAATTAGATTAAGAAAGTTACAGTCAGAAAAAAAATGTTGTTTTCAGTTTGATGTTATTTGAAAGCTACCTCAGTCCTACAGCTGTCCCTCCAAGCATGGGAAGTTCATGGTTTTAAAAACATATTGCAAACCCATAGGGGATGTCCAAGTTTGCACTGAGCTGTGAAGGTGAAAGAAGAGCACAACCACCCTTCAAATGGCATTCAATTATGAATTTTTGTCCTGCAGTTCATACACAAACTGAGTCAACGGGAGCAGTGGAAGAGATTTTGGTAGAGAAGCAAGACTGTTTGGAGCACAGTTCCGCTGGAAAGGAAAAGCAAAACCCTTCAAATGAACATTAGGCACATGTTCGTAATAGCCGAAAGATAAACTGTCTGCAGAAGAAAACTGGAATTTAGGCTTCAGACAAATACCAAAACTGGACAGGAATAGCTGGATGGTCTGAGATGTTATGAAATATTATACAGGTCACAGTAAATCAGAAAAAAAACCCATATGAAACTTGTTAGGAAGAGTGAGAGAGTGTGTGGCTGTCTCTAGCACAGCACCCTTCCTTTGTGCAAATGGTGTCTACGCCTCTGATCCCTGTGTGGGACAAGTACACTCCAGACACAGAACTGCTAAGCCAGGGGCAGCTCTTCTCTTGAGGCTGGGGGGTGCCCTCCAGGACTTGCAAACCTTGCTAAAATGTTTGTGGTTCTGCAAAATGGAAAAAATACTCAAAACACTAATTTGCGAAAGACCCTGAAGCTTTCTGGTATGCAGTCCTGGACATCTTTGACAACTTGTTGCAACCCGGGAGGGGTTTCAACTTAGGGCGTTGGTGTGCTGTGCGCCTGCACAGTTGCCCTGGGGGGGTTTCACTGACTCTCCCCCAGCTCACAGTGATGGATAAGGGGCAGCTCAGGCTGCCAGAGGAGAGGAGGGTGTCAGAGAAAGCGACAAGGTCCTTCCCGAGGGGAATGCTAAGTATTCATGCTGTGTTAGTATGGCCATGATAATGAACAAGGAATAACCTGTACCGTTCCTGTGTTTTATGATATTATTCTGTTAAAAGTCCAAAGTTTTGTTTCCACTCTATCTGCATTTGGACAGAAATAGGGGTCTTGTGCATACAATGAAGGAGATTCACAGCAGCTGTGGAGTCTTTTTAGTTTTGGCAAAGATTTCTTTCATCCTATTGTAGAAGTCAAGCAACCTGTCGGAGTTTCAGCTTTTCCGTCTGTGCAATGGCAAACCGTGCTCATCTGCAGAGCAGTGCAGTGGAAGGGTCCCTCTGGTGATGGTCGCAAAAGGACAAGAAACATTAAAATGTTTCTTGATCACCATACAAGTAGACAAGTTCTTGTAGACAATTATTTTGATACTTTTCATATTTGGAAATGTATCATCTTTCAGTGATTCTTTTAAAAAGTAGTTGCCGAATTCAAATGTTTAACTATGCTGGGCAGAACTGTTATGATTTATCCCAAAGTGTAGAGTTAAAGGCCTCGTTTGCAGAGGGATAGAGTCACTGAATAATTGTATTAGCTGGTATTTTTATTAGCCAAAAGACGCGTTCGGATCAGCTTACTCCTTGAGCATAATGTACCACAAATGACTAAATATTCACATCCTATCAGCAGCTGTCACATCATCTTAGCAGCTGTCAGGGGGTATAGCCAGAAATCTGTGATTGCCACAAGAACAAAGCGGAGTCTGAAGGAATACTAAAAGTCATCACCAAATAATTGAAAGAATAGATTCATACCAGCCTCAAAAATTAAACAAACTGCATCACTGTAGCGAGTATATGTTTATATTTTGAAGTTTCCTTTTCTGTGTGCTTCTGCCTTCTCAAGCCTTTGAATAGAATCTGATAGCCATGATTTCATTTCTGATGCTTTAAACAAATATGCTACAAAAATGCTGCCTTCTCCTAACGCAGCTCTGCCTAAGCAACACTGACATACTCCTGACAGCGCTAACTCTCGTGATCCATTGATATGGAAGATTACACATTAAGCAAATTTGCAAAGACCTGCCAGAAATGAAAAGCAATTTGAAGTGGAATAGGTGTAATGAGTATTGTCATCTACAATGTATGCATCTGGATTTTATCTCAATGCGGTTCTCTTTCACTCCTCGCACACATTCATCCTGCTTAGTTCAAAGTGTTAATTTGTCATCCTCTTCCATCTGGAGTAATCACATACATAGGATGGAGGTTCACACCATAGTCATCCTGAACCGAGTCACGGGCTCCTGAGTGATTGTGAATTAGGGCTCCAGTTTGCAGAGCCAGAAGACTGCAGAGCAGGACCTCAGGGACATTGTATCTGGCTTAACTCCAGAGGGGTTTCTTTGGCAAAGGCTCAATACCTGTTTCATTAGGTGAAACTCAGAGCCTATCTTTCCATAAGGAAGCAAAAGTAGCATCTGCCAGGAGACAGTTTGGAAGTTCCTAATTGTGTCTTTCAAGCTAAGATAGAAATTCCGGCTCTAAATATCAGGGGTTTGGTACTCCTGCATTTCTGGAAGGTCCACATCTGACCTGGTGGGAGACTGCGGCAAAAAAGGTACATTGAGGCAGCTCACCTTTGGGTAGGGTACACCTTGCATATCCTGCTTCTGCAGCTTGCCTAAGGGTAGGCTGATCCGCCCCGGCCGCAGCCTGGCAGCCCATCCTGGTTCAACTGCTGGTGCTACGTGTGGCAGACATGGCAGCAAAGTGGCATCAGCTGACCTAGGCAGGCTTGTAGCCTGAGAGGAGGACATCACCCCGCGCAACGCAGCGCCCAGTGCTTATGTGAACGGGTATTCTGTCAGCAAACTCAAGAGGGGTAGGAAGGCCAGGGCTGAAGAGCGGGAGAGATGCGTGCAATGTTCTTGGTGAGGGCTGGGACCTTGGGAGTGCAGGACTTTCTTTGGGCTCTCACTCAACAGTCAGCAGCTGAGATTTAGTAGAAGGCCAGCCACGTCTCTCCAAAGTTTCCCTGCTTTCAGGCTACTCTGAAGTTAGCAAGCTGACTCCCATGGCATTTGTGCATGGCTGAGGGTAGCTGCAGCAGCATATCCCAGATGTCCACCTTATTTTAGTATCAGCAAAGCCTCTTTTAATGCCTGTCCCAGGACACTATTTCCAACAAATCTGTCAATATAAATAAATGCACAAAGTTTTTCAAGGTGAATTGCATCAGCATCTGTTTCAGGAAGGAAGGAGATGCTTTAGAGCAACTCTGAGCTGTACTGCTGGCTACTTTCTTTTTATTTCTTGAACCATTTTCAAAGCAGCTGTTACATATTCCTCTTACATTTCATCTCATCTCAGGATGTGCAATAGATATGTTCCTGAGGGGACAAACGTCATTATAAAGAGATTGTTTAAAAAAAATCATAGAAAGGAAAAAAAAGCAGATGTTTTGCATGCTAGTGAGGCAAGTTTGTAGCAGGAGATAATCGATTTTATTAGCCCAACTTGAATAAGCTGGGAAAAAACAGGAAAGCTATCAGATGTGAGGAACCATCAGAGACAGCTGTGTGTCAGTGACATTGTAATAGATATATTTGCTTCTTCAAGAAAATTTTGGGCTCAAATACAGTAACCTTAGGCAGCATTTTGACTGCAACTGGGCTCAAAAGGCAGAAGCAATTTTAACATACTATGAGCTAGCCCCTACAGAGACCTTTTCTGCACAGCTTTCTCTTGGTTTGATGAATTCAACAAATATTTTCAGATACTGCTTACATTCCTAATAGCTTCCTTCTCTCTCCCCTTCATCTTTTTGTTATTTTATTAGAATGTCTTTTTGTTTCACAGGATAAATTGTTTGTGTTAATGTGCAAGGTGTGTGCTCTTTCTGAGACCCAAGCAAGCTTTCCTACTCTTGCTTGGCAGTTCCCATGGCAGCATCTGTTAGCTCTCCCTTAGTCTAACATCTTTCTGATTTACCTCCACTTGCCTCTTCTATTATCTCCTCTTGCCACCAATTTCTTCTTTCCTAGCATCTGACAAGTTGACTAGCACCTTCATATAGCAACTATCACAGCTCCCCCAGCATCTTTCAGCCCTTGCTGACAGCTGAATAATATGGTATCTGTCCTGCTTCAGAACTGTCTTTCCCACATAATATTTTTCAGAGAATAATTTCTCTGATGCCCTTTGTTTCTTTTTCCTCTGTCCCCCAATTCTGTATAGTTTACAATTTCTCCAATATTTACTCCCCAGCAATTCATTCTGACTTTGTAAGTGGAAGCAAGAAGCTGAATAAGTTCCACCCGAATGCTGAGCTGTGTATTTGGGGGTGGGGGGGAAGTGTTCAAGTCTCATGACAGAAAATTATTATCTTGTCTGACTGACAGGTAATATTTAGGGTCTGATTTCTGCAGTGCAAACATTTGCATGGCCTGAAAGTAATTTATATAAACATTTGACAACAATTGCTTGGAATTTACTATGGCTGAAAACATTCACATCAGTAAAACTAATTCAGTGAAATGCTTACAATAAGCCACATTGTTATCTCTCTAGAATGAATGGAAACTTATTAATACTTGGTATTTTTTCCCAAAGTCTCATTTTCTGCAAGAATCTCAGCTTTTGCTCAAAATGAAATTCCATTTTTTAAAGAGAATTTTATCAGAAAAAAATATTGAAAATGTGATCTATATCCTAAAGACTTAAAAAAAAAAAGCCAGAACAAAAAACCCCAAACAAACCAACAGAATACAAGAAAAGGTACATATCTCTTTAAATCTCATCATTCTGTGAGCCAGGCTTGTAACAGCCGAGTCCAGTAAGCTACAATACTGAAGAAAATGTATTCAAACCAAAAGCATGCTTTTAATGATTCTGGGGCTATTTTTTGCAACACTTGACGAACCTGTTCCCTTTTTAAAAGTCAGGTATAATGCCTCTGGTGGTTAAAAATAGATGGACATAAAGCACAGCATTGTTATATACTCAGGATGGTTCCCAAATGCATTCACGTGCTTCTGGTTCTTGCTGTTATGGAAGGAGGGCTTCCTTGCCTTTACTTGCTTTCTGCCTGCGGCTCCCGCTGCCTGTAGTGGCCTTTGTGGAAGCTGTTTCTACCCCACTGGAAAGTTATTGACCTGTATAAAACTGTGCGGAGCTGAGAGTGCCCCTGAGAAGCCATGATGCAGCAAAGTCAGTAACTGTATCAGGAGATTAAAGATACGCCTGTGCCTTCATGTGCTGGAGAGCACCTCTCTCAGCTGTATTCCAGTACCAGTTCTCCATCCACCCCTATCACCCGTGTGCAGGACTCCCAGGAAACAGCGAGTGATGTTGTCTTAGGGAAACACCATGCTGTCACGCTGGATTGTGCAGAATTGCACACTGGCTGACGAGGGACGGCACCTCTGGCGATCATCTAGTCTGCCTCCATGCAGAGAGCAGGGTCAGCGAGAGCAGGTCGCTCCAGGCCATGTCCAGTCAGGTTTTTAATATCTCCGTGGATGGACACTCCACAACCTCTCTGGACAACCTGTGCCAGGGCTGGATCAGCCTCACAGTAACAAGTGTCTTGTTATGTTCAGTGGAACCTCCTATGTTTCAGTTTGCTCCCATCCTGTGGCGCTGCTGAGAAGGGTCTGGCTCCATAATCTTTACTCTTCTCATCATACCATCAGGTATTTTTATATATATACACACACCACCACCATATATAAATACTATCAGGTATTTTTATACACGGAGAAGGTCCCACTGAGTCTTGTCCAGCCTGAGCACTCCCAGCTCTCCCAGCCTCTCCTCGTATATGTGCTGTAATGCACACCCACCAACCATTTGACATGCTTAGCTGCATCCCTGGAATATTCTGGTCTCTAGATGCTTGTTTATAGAACGTGGATACTTCTCTGATTTATGAATGTACCTGTGTATTTTTTGTTTGCTCAAATAATTTTAAAATGCCTTTTTCTTCTTACCTCTACATCTACAGCAGATACGCACTGGTCAACATGAAGTAAACTACACTGGCAGGGTCTTCCCATGTACTTGAAAGAGACATGAAAAATGACTCACGTTATATTTTACAACCTCAGTGGTAAAGCTCTAAAGCAAAAGTGACCCCCCCACTCCTCACCATTCCCTGCAAGAATTTCAGAGGGGAAGGAAAACCTAGAAGAGGAGGGAAACCCTATCGATATCTGATGGAAAAGAGGGGAGATGATTGGAAGAAAAGACCAGCGAGCAGGCCTGAGATGTGTGAGTGTGGCTGATGCTGCTTCATTAGGTCTGAGAAATGTGTTTGTTAAGAGTCATCCCTAAAAGTGCAGCAGAGCTTTTAATGGCAACAGGGCCCAGGAGCCGGGGCCAGCTGGCCTGACGAAATGTCTGGCAATAACTGGATGGGGAGAAGAGCCCCAACGTCAGACAGCAGTACAGCCTGATCCAAGGAAGGAGGAGCTGAGGAAGCCCGGGCTGCCCCTGCCACCTGGGGGAAAACGCCTGTTTGAGCTGTTTCTTCTGATCTGAAAAACAAGAGCAGAGACGAGGGGTTTCCTGTCTGTTGGGGCAAAGGGTGGCCGGTGGCACAAGGGCTGAGAGAAGGTCCCTTGGCACAGCTGGGGCGCCAGCCTCAGCCATCGCACCTAACGGTCCCAAACACCCAGGCCAGTGTTGCTCTGGAGGGATTGGTGACAGTTGCCCCACCAGAGGACAGAAGAGGGTAAAATAGCTATAGATAAACTTAGATAACGTATGTTGTCCTTTATGCCTACCTTACAAATGTTTTCTTTTTTATCCTGGGCTGAAATAATGTGAAGGCAATTGATTTATGTCCGAGAATGAGCTCGGAAAATTACGTCCGTGTGCACAAGGATGGTTAGATATCATTTTCTCATGGAGGATAAGTGCGGGAAGGGAGCTGAATGACTCCGTTTAAATATGTCCTTTCATCCTCCCAGCCAAGTCCTGGCAGAAGGGCTAGGCAGGAAAAAGAGGCACCTTTGGCTTGCCTAGCAGCAGCCGTTGTCTTGGTTTAACTTTGGCGGGTTCCTTGGGTATCACAGGACAGAACAACTCCCTGCAGTCAGGATTGTTCCAACAAAATAATTGTAAAACCATTAATAATTGTAAAATCCTGTCTAGCTACTTCTTTGGGAGTGTTATTTCACTGCACTAAGAGCCCATGAACAAACATTTCCTATCGGTTGTGTAACATGGGTAAAGTCCCAAAATGAAAGGTGCTCCATAAAGGGCAGAGAGGCCCAAAACCAGAGCGAGCTCTCTGCCAGCTACACACACACCTCTGCCTGCCCCAGTGGGATTAACCCTGGGCAAAGAGGAAGCCCCTCCAGATGAACCTGTCTGAGCCAGGATGGAGGTACGCACACTCCAGAGCCCATGGCCAGGCTGTAGAGCTCTGCCATGACCCCTCAGCTGAAGGAGATATGATGCCAGGAGGCCAAGGCTGTGCCATGGGTATGTTTCTGCCATAGCAGAGGCAGCACAGGGCCATCTCCGTGCCCAGGTCTTACAATGTGGTGGCCACCACATGCATGCAGGCAAGGCTGGACCGCCTCCCACAAAGGGCATCCATCGTGGTGATCATCACCCTCATCACGGCGATTATCATCTGTCATGGTGATCCGTCATCGTCACGGTGATCACTGTCCACTGGCAGCAGGAATGGGGTGGGGAAGGATGGAGCCAGGGAATTTGGCACCCTGCCATTCCTGTCTAGTTCGCACACATGCATGCACACACACGACCTACCAGGGAGCCCCTTCTCCTCCTCTCCTCCCCCTCCTAGCCTCCGGCATCCAGCTCTGATGGCCCAACAGCAGGGGCCTCACTTACTTTTCACTGC
Organism: Ibidorhyncha struthersii; assembly: GCA_013398815.1. Classification (NCBI taxonomy): domain Eukaryota; kingdom Metazoa; phylum Chordata; class Aves; order Charadriiformes; family Charadriidae; genus Ibidorhyncha; species Ibidorhyncha struthersii. The sequence continues at coordinate 41,531 of VZSZ01010706.1, read as the reverse complement.
TGGAACGGCTCTGGTGGCTCTTCTGGGGAGCAGAAACGCAAAGAGAAGAGATGCTCACTCCACCTAACCACAGTGAAGCCCAAGAGGTAGCTACACAAAACTTCTCACTAGAAGTTCTCCTTGGGAAACCTGTGTCCCGTTCTCTTGTTTACTGCCATGTCTGTGAAAATCGGAGCACCCTTCAGCCTGCCCAGAGCTTGGATGAAGCCATGCTCCCCAGCAAAGGGGTAACGCCTTGTGCTACTGAGGCGCTATCAAAGGTAGCGCCCTGCTTTACCACACGGTATTATCACAACCTGCCTCTGAGTTTCAGACCCATGTGGATATTTGCACAATGAAGAGGGTAGCTTATTCTTTTTGCAAATTTCTTTCATTTTCCCTCACTTGCTTTGATTAATACATGAGTACATCAGCATTTCACATTCCCGTAGCCATGCTGCATATACGATTTGTCTTTGAAGAGTGCTTCTGTCTGACCACATTTCCCAAATCTCTTTCTTTTCTAATCCAAAATTAGACCCAGACAGTAAATTATTTCTTCTGTCTCATAAAGATCTTTTGATATTAAAAAAAAAAAAGAAAAATGTTTTTTTAAGCTTTGGAAAATGGAGGTCTTTGAAAGTAAGGTCAAAGACAGAAAAACTAGCTAGAAGACACGTGTTGGGGAGAGGCAGTGGGCAGGCTTTGCACAAAGCTAGAGCTCCACTGAGGCTGGAAAATGGGGTTGTTCTCATGAAAAGTTTTCATTTTAACAAATACGCCACTTTTATGATGACAAAATTATTAAGTAAAAAGTCCTAACCACATGTACACCTGATTCCCTTCTTCTAGAACCATGCAGTACCTTTCTTTCATTTCTCCTCAGAATACCGGTATATTTTTCTTCTTGTGCTCCCTTTCTTAAAAAGAAATGAAGCAGAATAATATTCATAATTCTGTAAAGAAAATTACTTTCGATCCTATTCCCGTGCATATTATTTTTCTAAGGGTCAGCCATAAATCAATCTCTCATGCTACATTTTTTCTTTGCGGTGAAGTGGTAAAATGTGGAGTGCTCTGTAGCTAGAAATGTAATTGTGTAGACACAAAAATCATATCCATAACCATCCTACGGATACCTACCTCAAGATGTGTCTCTGTGTCCTTCAGAGCAATAACTGTAGCAACTGAGAATGGGACAGGGGGAGCTTAAATGTTATGACTCATTTATTTCCAGCAGATGTAATACACTTCAGAGAAACCATAGTGGTCATAGCATAAGGGACACTCTCATGTACTGGAGAAGCTTTAAAGCCATTAAAATAAAATACGAACCATTAAAGCTGTTCAGGTCTTTTTCAGCTCCTTATTTAAGGCACAGATACTGAAGAAGTTGTGTTATTCTGTCTGATGTCTGGCAACTCTTTTAAAAAACTGTAAAGGCCATGCTCTCAGGCTGCCTCTTCCGTAGGAATAAGGAAAATCAACCCAAGCTGAGCAACCATATTTTTCTGATGCTGTGATTTCTAATATCCATGCTAGGTAGTTCAGCTCAGATGTTAAACACTTTTTACATGGGAAATAGTAGCACATTCTTCGCTCTTGCAGCAAAAGGGTTTTTAGTAGCACATTCTTCGCTCTTGCAGCAAAAAGGGTTTTATTTGGGACCAAAAGATAAACAGCATTAACATGCGGGGTAGAGTTGAAGATCAGGAGCCCGGATGTGTTTGCTAAAGGAGGACTGATCTGGGCCCGGCGCAGAAGGAAAGGGCCAGACCTAGAGGGAAGGTGATGTTGAGGCAGAGCAGGCGGGGAAGGAGGAGTTGGCTGGCCAGCCTGGCACTGGCACTGCACCTGCTGCACAGAACTTGCACAAAAGTGCCTTTTTTTTTTTTCCCAGCCAGATGAGGAACTGGATGTGATTTTTACAGGTGAGCTACAACACAGATGGAGCCTCTTTTCCCACAGAACAATATGGTTTATAAATGACTTAAGAGCTGTAGATAACAGCAACATGCACCACACAAAGTACATTTCTGAAAGGTGACCGGTGTAGGTAGAGACGAAGAATCAGATGGATGCCCAGTAAAACCATTTGTTCCTTCAAACACTCTGGAGGGAAGCAAGACTCTAAATCAGAGTCCTTTAGGAATATGATGAATACCTTTCCATGGGTATCTGCCAAGAAACGATGGCTTTTGCTTATGCAGTGCTGCCCGTGTTTATCGTGAAGAGAAGAGGTTTTCAAAGGCTGCTGGACTCCTTTGGCACATCACTCCTTAAGTGTCTTACAATGACAATGAAAACTGTCACACAGCATGGAAAAAATCCCTGCATCAGGTATTATTCTTCACTAGAAAGCTATACTGTAGTTTAAATTAGCAAGTTGCTTCTGAACCCTTATTTAAAATGTGTTTGCACTGACATCCCAAGAAAAGAGTTTCTTTATTTAATTGCACTGTCAGTGCCGATGCTTTCAGCTAAAACCATTTGGAGTTAGACCTTTTAATAGAAAGTGACAATTTAAATTGTCATGGTAGCAGCATAAATGGTGCTTAAAGTCATTACTAACCTGATGCTGCAGTTGGCTCCAGACCAGTTTATTAAAGAAAAAGAAAGGTGGAGGGAGTAGGGGAAGAGGAAATTAAGTGGTGAATCATTAATTCCTTTGGTACTCGCTGTAACAACATCAGCTGTGATGAAGGTATTTGCCTGTTACGATGGAGACAACGTATAATCCCATCCTCCCTTTGCATTAACCAACATCCCTCACTAGTGAATCAGGGGCACTGATTTGAGCTTGCTTTCCCACGGGATGGGGACCTGGTCTCCTCACTCACTGCTGCGGCCCATAGGGTGGGAATCTTGGTTTTGTCCTGCTCTTGGGGACTCGGTTGCACAAATCCTAAGCTTTGAGGTTTGGGGTAAGGTCCACCCCCTTTCACTGCCGCTGCGGAGCCACAGGTTTAACTTCGTCCTGGGAATAAGGCAGCTAATGCTTGTAGGGGTTGATACTCCTGTTCCCTGCGGGGTGATACCTCTGCAGGGAGGTTTGTCTCATCCACGGAGATGCCCTCAGCTCTGACACCTCTGGGAAACAACTTTGCCGGTAGGTTCCTCCAAGCTACTGGCTGGAAGCAGGTTTAACAACGACCTGGAGTCGTCCCAACGACCAGTCGTCCTGGAGGGCTCCTGGAGCAGAGCGACGGCAGGTGAAGGGCCCTTGTGGGAGAAGACAAGGGCTCGGGGGAGCTCCTGGGGCTCGGAGGAGCTCCCTGCCCGCGGGCACAAGGCGTGAAGACGCCGGCCTTATCCGGCACCGCCACCTAGCGACGTGGCCCCCGGCCGGCCCGGGGCGATGGAGATGGAGATACCTGGGCGATGGAGATGGAGATACCTGGGCGATGGAGGTGGAGATGCTGGGTGATGGAGGTGGAGATGCTGGGCTCCGGCTCCGGTGGCGAGAGGGTTCGCTCCGCTGCCTGGCCAGGGAGCCACAGCCCTCGGCTGGAGGCAGAGGCGCAGGCAGGTGGGCAGGGAGGGTGGCAGGGGGCTGAAAGCGAAGGTGGGAAAACCCCAGGACCTCAGGAGCCAGCACTGCAGCCCCAGGGCATCCCAGTGAGACTGTCCTTGTGCCTGAGGATGCAAATGGCCACTCACCTTGCCCCGGGTGCAGCAGTCCCTCTGCAGGTCGTTTTGGCGTTGGCAAGCTGGTGACTGCGGGGCTTTTGCCATGGAAAAACACAGTGCTATCACCAAGGGGCTGCTGCCAGTCGGTGAGAGGTGCAGAAGTTAGGGCAAGCTTTGCATGCAGGAGGCTTTCCAACCCCACTGGAGCCATTACGACTTCTCGCCCCTTCTGCCTCTTGGTTGTAACAGCTCCAAACAGAAAGGCTCCCACCAGCAGGAGCCTGGTGGGTCAGGAGCAACACAAGCTTTCTGAGTTCACATTGGCCAGGAAATCTGCACAGTCTTCCCCTCATTTGGAGACATCCCTCACCACCTCTTCCCAAAGCTTTCAAAGTATTGGGGTGTATTCAGTATTCAGAGTTGGTTTGATGTTCAAACCCAGTCTCTTCAGCTGGGAGCTTCATACACTGATGGGGCCTCCTCTGTGGTCAGAAGAAAAGCCATGCACTACTCAGAAAGCTGAACCATGCCATCATAGGGTTGATCAGCAGGGTTGACAGGATACCATTCAGAGGGACCTGGGCAAGTTTGAGAAGTGGGCCCATGTGAAACTTATGAGGTTCAACAAGGCCAAGTGCAAAGTCATGCACCTGGGTCAGGGCAACCCCTGGTGTCAGTACAGCCTGGGTATTGAGAGTAGCCCTGCCAAGAAGGATTTGGGGATACTGGTGGACGAAAAGCTGGACATGAGCCGACAATGTGCACTTGCAGCCCAGAAGGCCAACTGTATCCTGGGCTGCATCAAAAGAAGCAGCGTGCCCAACAGGTCGAGGGAGGGGATTCTGCCCCTCTGCTCTGGTGAGACCCCACCTGGACTACCACGTCCAGCTCTGGAGCCCTCAGCACAGGAAAGACATGGACCTGTTGGAGCAAGTCCAGAGGAGGGCCACAAAAATGATCAGTGGGATAGAACACTTCTCCTATGAGGACAGGCTGAGAGAGTTGGGGTTGTTCAGCCTGGAGAAGTGAAGGTTCCGGGAATACCTTTTATAGCAGCCTTCCAGTACTTAAAGGGGGCCTACAGGAAAGACAGGGACAAACTTTTTAGCAGGGCCTGTTGTGATAGGACAAGGGGTAATGGCTTTAAACTAAAAGAGGGTAGATTCAGACTAGATATAAGGAAGAAATTTTTTACACTGAGCGTGGTGAAACACTGGAACAGAGAGGTGGTAGATGCCCCATCCCTGGAAACATTCAAGTTCAGGTTGGACGGAGCTCTGAGCAACCTGATCTTGTTGAAGATGTCCCTGCTCATTGCAGGGGGTTGGACTAGGTGACCTTTAAAGATCACTTCCAACCAAAACCATTCTGTAATTCTATGATTCTGTAGTTTAACTTCATCTTGGCCAGACCAATTGAAACCCAAAAGAAAACGGCCCCCAGTGATTTCTGTCTACCCCCTGAACTGCACAGCCCCAAGAGGGAACAAGACTCCTACAGGTTCCTACCGCTGGTCCCACTAATGGGATCACCGATTTAAGGCTCACAAGCCTCTTCGCGCTAACAAGCTGAGCACTGGTAGGACTGATGAGGCTTTGGATACAAGAATTTACTTAATCCTGGGATGAGGAAGAAAAAAAACCCTGCAGGGAGGCAAGATGTGTGGGCTTGGGGTTTGCCAGCACAGGGAGCGTAGTATGGCTTGGGGGTTGAAATGGTGTCCCCAGTCCCACAGGGGTGATCTTGCAGCCCAGAAGCGGCCCTGGGCATCCAAACCATACAAAACCCACTGAGATGATGAAAGGGTGGACAGTGCACCCTCAGCATTGACCCTCTTTCTCTACAGGTCCTCTTCTAGCGATCCAGCCTGCTGGTTAATGTCGGCAGAGCCTTTGGGACTAGTTGTGTGTTACCTGCCATTTGCATTGCAGCTCACTGTATGTTCTTCCAAAATATGTAAATAAATGAAGGAGAAAAAAATGCTGGTTTTAGGCACTTGAAACTCAACTCTAAGAGGCTCCTCTGTAACCTGATTATTTTATTCCAAGTTTCAGAGGCAAGATCAAGTTTATTTAGTCTTCCTTTAAATAAGACCTGTGACACACTGAACAGACATTGCTTGCCAAATATTTTTACCCCTCAAGCACTTCTATATTTTACAGGTGGGTGTATGTTCTGGGGGACATCTCTTACCTCCTCCCACTTGTATTTATTTAAAAGGAGATGGCAAACCAAGTCCTTCCCCTCCCTAGGGAGCCAGGGATGTTCCTTCAAGTACACAGGGTTTCTCTTTGTGGGGAACGGGTCCTCTACCTTGGGAAATGCGACACAGCCAGTGCCTAACTGCTGGTGTCCCTTCCCAGCCTCCTTGTCTCCAAGGAAATCTCTTTTTTGCCAGTTCTTTCTGTAGCTGCCCCCTGTAAGTGGCCAAGCGGGTACTGGTGTTGCATTTGGTTTGTCTGCAGCTTGTTTCAAAAGCTCTCAACTAGGAAAAGGGACATCTAGTAAGAAAAGGAGTTGCTGCTCAGCCACTCTTGCCAGCCCAGCAGCCATCCCTCCCTCCAGCCGGAGCCAGAGGAGGAGAGGGGGTCAGCTCCTTCCCTGCGAAACCCTCAGGAGGCCCCAACAACCCAGCACGAGTGATTTGGACTTTGGGGAAGGTGCCCAAACAGGCACCCTGCTTGCTAGCTGTGCTGGAGAGGGTGCTTCACATCCACCATACGGGGCAGGTTTTGGTCCGCATTTGCAGGTCAGAGCTCCCTGGCCTCGGCGGTACAGCTCCCTCATCCCTCCTGCTGTGGGCAGGAGCCAATCCTGCCCTCCTTTGGTGCTTCTCTTTAGGCTTGCACAGGAATCCTGGCACGGGGCACCTGGAGTGTGGGCTGATCGCCTTTCTGCAGCGTCCAGCTTTTCCTGATGCTTCCTAGGCAGTGTGCCTGCACATGTGAAGCATCTGAATTTGTGGCGACAGCCCCGAGCCCCAGAACTGCTCTAAAAAGAGGAGGGATGGGTCTCCCCTTGCTCTGCAGCTACCGTGAGGTGGTACCACCATCCTGGCTTGCTGGTGGCTTTTTGCAAGGTGTATGTTGTACTATAGAAAGGTCTGTTGTATGGTAATAAAGGGTCATGGAGGGTTTTTTACCTGCTTCCATGTTAGGTTTATTGTGATACTGATCAACTGTCCAGCGAGGTGACGGCTTGGGGTACTGCTGCAGCGGAGCTCAGTGGGACTGGTGAAGTGTGAGCATCGCTCCGACTGCCCACAGAGAATTCACGCTGCTCCTTGGCAGAGGCTTCCTAGCAGAGCCGCTGCGTCGAAAGCCTAACAAGTGAGGAAACTAAAGTTACTCTCTTAGTAGGTCCATGATAGATAGGCAAAATGGTATGAATGATACCATAATTACATTTGAATATATAATAAATATATATTAATGTTAGTATATATTAATATTAGTATATATATTCTCAGTTTCAAGTACTTCTTTATTCTTAGCGCTCTCTGCTTCTGCCAGTCATATGACCTGCTGTAACACCCCAGCTCCCGCACCTGTGAGTGCTTGTTAGTTATGATTCATCCTTCCAAATGGATACAACCCTGGCATTCCTTGTTTTCCTGGGCTGTGTCAGACAAAACCTATCCCAGACTTCTTAAAGCTACCTTTGCAGTGTCAGCCTCAACAAAACTCTTGATTCATGCCAGCGCAAGAGAAAAATCAGGTCTGTGTTAGCTCCTTTTTTGCATGGCATGTGAAGTGTCTTTTTATCCATATTTGTTTCAAATGCCCTGTTTACGAGGGCATGTGGTGATAGGATGAGGGGGAATGGCTTCAGACTGGGAGAGGAGAGGGGAGATTTAGGGTAGAGGGGAGATTTAGGATAGATATCAGGAAGAAATTTTTCACTGTGAGGGTAGTGAGGCACTGGCACAGGTTGCCCAGAGAAGCTGTGGATGCCCCATCCCTGGAGGTGTTCAAGGCCAGGCTGGACAGGGCTTGCGCAACCTGGTCTAGTGGGAGGTGTCCCTTCTCGTGGCAGGGAGAGTGGAACTAGATGATCTTCAAGGTCCCTTCCAACTGTAACTGTTCTGTGATTCTATGCCTCATCTTGTTCATCAAATGCAAGTAGGAAACACCCCTGGAGGATGTTGCTACTCCTCCGTGGGCTCCAAGTGCCGTGGGAGGTGCTCTAGCTCCTGGGCACCATGCCACGGAGGTGTGGGCTCCCCTCCGGGGCCTGCAGAGCACCCAAGATCATCACAGGTGGCTTCTGGTGCCCAGATATGACTGACTGAACTGAGACCAAGAAGTGTAAATGGGACGAGGCAGGATTTCTGGACCCATGCCACTGTATACATAGGTTGTCCTCCTAGCTTCTAGTCCATGTGATAGACTTTGGTTTAAAAACCTCAAAATGAGTGCTTTGTGGGGCTTTGTGTTTCCTAAGGCACGAACACCTTTGTGGTCCCTGTCAGAAATGTCCTTGTCAGTGGAGTGCTCTCTGGTGACCTGTTTTGGGCTTTGACTATGGAATGTAAGTTTTTCAATCAAAAACTTGGCTTCAAGCAGTCGGCTCCTCAAAAGAGCCTCCAGGCTGCTCAGTCAGGCGCCTCAGCCCCTGGCCAGCACGGGCCATTGTTGTCTCGGGGCGGTGGGGTGGACAGGCATCCCCCAGCCAGGGCAGCAAGCGGAGACAGGCACCGCAATGGGAGTCATCTGGCCTGAAGCTCATGCCACCCCATCCCTGGTTCCACTGTGGAGCTGGTTGGAGTCAGCCTGAATCAATGGTTAAACCACAGCAGAAAATAAGGTGACCTATATATAGGTTGTGTTTACCTCTTTTTCTGGTCTCTTCAAGTTCTTGGTCCTAATGGCAGCAATTCTTTATCCCGTTATTTTGGGCTTGTGCTAAGTTGCTAAGTTTTGCCTTCCATACAATGGTATTTTTTTTCCAGATTTGTGGAGCTTCTGTGGGATTCTGGTAAACATTACAAAGTTTGTATGCTACGTGGCCTCTGAACCACCTGGGCTTGCAGTTCTTGAAGTGCTCATCACCTATAGACCTTACCAGCATTCCTGGTAATTGCCACAGGTCTGGAAAAAAAACATCCCCAGCCTCATTTGATACTCCTGCTCCATTTCAAAAAGAAAAAAACCCTGAAACTCTCACCTTTTCTGCATCCTTTTCAAGGAAACCAAGACAACCCTCCTGTCAAACTTCTCCAGCTGGTGAAGGGTTTTTGGCGTGTCTGCCTTTTATGTATAGTGACAACAACTTTGCTCCTCACCACTCTGCTGACCTGCTTCTTGGTTCCAGTCAGCCACGCCTCGGTCTGTTTTCTACCTGTCGTAATTGTTAACGTATTAATTGTGTTTCCTATTGATGATATATTATTTATTTTTAATTACTACCTTCAATAAGCCAGTGAACTGCAGGGAGCTGTTAGCCAGATACTTTTTTTCCTAATTAGTGATACAGCCTTTTGGCTCGCAAGTCAGGCTGTCAAAGAACTCTGGGGTTGGCATCCAGGCTCTGGGTGCCTTTGCTGCTGCGTCCCAGCGAGAAGGACGTCACCCACGTGGGCCGCTGGCTCAGGGGCAAGCCGGGGAGCCTTCAGCAGAGCCTGGCAGCAAAGGAGTGGAAGGAAATCCAAGAGGAAGTGGGGGTAGATCCAAGGGGAGGGTGGGATTTGTTGGTGTGCATGGGCTAGAAGAACTGGTGGCTGCTCCTGACTCTTCCTCACAGCAGACAGAAATGGGGGTGTTTATTCTCCAGTGCCCTTGAATGTCTCTGCTACTCAACAAGCGGTTTCACGATGAATGGCTGAGGAACATCAGGTGGATGGAGGAAACAATAAAACAAAAGCAAATTGCCGGCTACTTGACGCTGCAGCTCCTAACTGGGAAGAGTTGCCCAATGCCAGGCTGGCTGCAGGGTGAGCTGAGATCAGGTGCAAATGAGTCAACATTTCCTAAAGGTATCCAGTGAGAGTAAACTCATGGGACTAGATATCCTGACTGTATCTGGGCCAGCAGACACCCCACCTCCATGTTTCACCTCCTCCCTTCTCAGGCAGGCGTACAGAGGACACCCAGGAGAACTTCAGCCATGAGGTTCGTGGGGGCAACGGGTTGAGGTGAGGTGACACGCACCCTTAACGCGGGGTGACCTGTGTCGGAAGAACTATTACCAAAAAAGTTTAATTTAATCAGGCTGAAGCGTTGATAGGGCAGTGGGAAAACCAGCCCTAAGCCCTCTCCATCCCCACCACCAGGCCGGGCCAGCCCCGACAGGGAGCAGCGGAGGGAGGAGCGGGGGCAGGGGNGTGGGGCGGTTTTGGGGACGGCGTAGCAGCACTTTGTAGGTAACCACCTTGCAGAAAAGCATTACAACATTAGGAGAAGTCTAAGACATGAATCTGTTCATATAAAAACAGGCATTAAAATGGATTTCAAAGACCTGCCACCCCTGTCTTTCACTTTTGCAGACTGTCTTGTAAAGATACGTTTCGACCGAAGGAGGGATGGAATCGCCTGTGCCCCAGAAAGACACCACCCAGCCAGCAAACGGGGAGCAGAGAAGCCTGAAGGGGGTTCGAGCTCGAGGTGACCGTGTCCCTCGGAACAACGCTTCATCTCAGAACTGGCATCAAATAGACCAAACGTCCATTAACAGGAAAATATTTTGAATTTTATTTTTTCACGTTATTATCAAGTACACAATTACAATAATGTCACACATCCCTATATGATTCTATGTATTTTGTTTTTTTCTTTTGTCTTTTTTACAAAGTGTACAGAGGGAAGGACGTATACAATATTTAACAGGGTATTTTCTACAGAACAATAATTTATATTATGTCCTTGTAAAAATCTGTACCTTTTTTAAACATTAAACTGAAACATCCATTTTATAGCATTTGCTAAGCAAATTATTTAAGAATTAAAACTAACCTGTAACTAATGTCAGTACATTAACAATAACTATAATTTCATTTTCTCTTTATACAGACAAATACATTTTACAAAATCCACTTGACCAAAACCTTAATTATTAAAAAAAAAAGTTTCAACATTGTGCTTTAAAAAAAAGAAAAAAAAAGTGTGTATGATTCCAGGCTACGTAAGAGAAAGAAAATGTGTAAAATTGTGTTCTTTGTCTTTCAGCTTATTTAAAAAAATAAAGTTCAAAATGGCTAAAATCCTCGGCAACACTAAGGGGAATTTATGCAGATTCTGTACACTTTTCAGGTTTCCAGTTAGAAAATGCTTGAATGTAAGGGGAGAGGGGGGATAAAGTCACAGGAGGGTACTCTGCAAGACACAAATGGAGAATCTCCACTGGGTTTTACTGCGTCTGATTTGGCAATCAGTAGGCAAGAGACAAGAGAGCTACGGGCAGGAAGGAAATCCACTGACTTCCCCGGGGATTTCAAGGAAGGCACAGCGCAGCACATGAGGGTATTATGCGCGCAAGGTTCAGGGCCCCTTAGTAGCAGTATTATACAAGAGCACGTTGGACAGATCTGGGGGCACCATCAAGCAGGCATCGGAAGAAAAAAAAAACCACATCGTACAATAAAGGTAGCCACGTGGCATTCAACTCTCCTGAACTGCGAATTAAAAACACGAGTATTTCAGGCTTACAGTGAAACAGAAAGGCTGAGTGGTAGGAGCAGGGAAACAAAATACAGGAGGCTCAGAAGATGCGCATCTGAAAGGAAACCTTTGTCCCTTTATCACCCCAAAACCTGAAATCATCACTAAAATCCCCATTCTCTTTCCACAGGGAGTTTGCCCGCCTGGAAACAAGAGTCAGCACCGGGCCAGACTCTGAACACTTCCCATTAGCCAACTGGTGGTTCCAAATCTATCCCAAGCTGGCAGGCAGCCGGGTCCCCGTTCTGCAATCCATGGTCAACCAGGGGCTTTGGTGGGAATGTGAGCAAGGGGAGCAGGGCCGGGTGCTAAAAGCTGGCATGTAATTAAACGGTTTGGGGGTTTTTGCTCCACAGTTGTTGTTAAGGTACATGACTTCGTGCTTGGTACATTTATGCTGCAATTAGCAAATGATACGGTGCTATTTTATAATAGTCTTCAGGTGGCAAAATTGCATATAATAATTGTAATGTTCTCCCAGCTGTTTATAAACAGATTAAAAGAACTGGGTTAATTCTGGATACTGTACTAATTAATAAACAGCAGCTTAACACAGCTGCTAATGGCTCAGGAAAAACATTTAATTTAGAAACAGTTTTGTTACTACTGTAAGTTACTTTTCTTATTAAGGATATCTACATTAAAACACCCCTACTCCTTATGAATGCATCTGCTCTACTCCACCCCCCTCTGAAGCTCTCACTGTAAATATCTGGTTTCGAAAATCGAGGCACCTCTTGGTCTTAAATTTTATTCTAAAACAATAAAAACGCGACTTGAACCACAAGCTGCTCTTTCAAAGAAATACTAATATGCATAAAAGCATTAAGTTTGAGGTACGTTTACCGGCACGTACAGACAGTTGTGATCTATTAACTCCGCAAACGAACAACAGCATTTTATGTTTCCAACATTAAGACAGCAGTAAATTGAAAAAAAAAAACCCAACACATTTTGTAACAGGCAAAACCTTTCAAAGACAAAGAAGCACAGAACAATAAACATAACACTTGAGCATACTTTTAAATTCGCCAAAGAAAGGTAACAAAATGCCCCGAAACCAGTTTTAAATTTTTTTTATCTCTGAAACCTGAATTAAAACGCAGAATGGGTTTCTGCAATAAAGTCAGATGTGTAACTCCTCAAATGGAAAACAGTCAACCTGCCACAAAGTCTGTATAGTCAAAACAAGACAATCAGGTGGGCCCTAGTGACTTCATCTTCAGTATCACAATTCCCCATCTTACACACACCTCTGACAATTTTACCCAAAGAAATTTCGTATTTTTAAAATTCACGACAAAACTGCATTAACTGGACACTGTGAGTATCAACGAGGTCAGTAAGATAAATATACTTAAATAAACTATTACAGTTGAAAAATTCAGTAAGAGACAGGGTTTATTTTATTAAATGCAACTTTATTGTTGCCATCTTTTCTTCATTTATTAAACAAACTGAATAGAATTCAGAACACGCTATTGAACAAAAGGTATAAAAGTCAACTAGAAGCAATAATCCTATTTTCATACAGCAACAAATCAAATGCACAGTATGTTTTTTTTGTTGTTTTTTTTTTTTTTTGTGTGTGTGTGTGATCGCAGGTGATTGGCTTTAAAATAAGCTAAGTGCCTGAAAGGCAAAATTCCTTTATAATTGAAGCCGTAAGTCTGTGAAAGAGACTTTAAGGCAGCCCAACATCTTTATGATGCCGCATAATGTGCTGGTTCTTCTCTGAAGGCCTTCGGAAACCTTTCTTGCAATACTCACAACGGTGAGGGTAGTCTTTTGTATGAATGGAAATAACGTGCCGTTTGAAGCCTGAGGCGTCTGTAGTGCTATACTCACAGTACTCACATTGATAAACCTTCCTGCCGCTGTGTGTTTTCATGTGTTTTTTCAGCTCATTTTGTTGCCTAAAGCCCTTTCTACATCTCTTGCACCTGAACGGAAGATCCTTTGTGTGAACTGAGAGTATGTGGCGACTCAGAATGAACGGATCTGCAATCTTAAAGTCACAATGTCTGCATTGGTGCAATTTTTTACCCTTGTGAGCCGCCACATGTTTTTTCAGTTCTGAAGGCCTATGAAAGCCTTTATCACACATATCACACTTATGAGGATAGTCTTTTGTGTGGACTGAAATTATGTGTCGTTTCAGATCACTCGAGTTTGAGCTCTTATGGTCACAATGCAAACACTGATGTGTTTTACTTTCTTGATGCATAAGCGTATGCTGCTGTAGCTCTTTGGTATCTGAAAAAGTCTGGAAACAAATATCGCACTTGAATGGCGTTTCCTTACTGTGTTTAGTCTTTACATGAGTTTTCAAGTTAGAAGAGTCGGCAGATCGATATTCGCAATATTGGCACTGGTATGGTTTTTCACCAGTGTGGATTCGCATGTGCTTCTTGAGCTCTGACGGATGGCGAAATCCTTTGCCACACTCCACGCAAATATGAGGAAAGTTCTTGCTGTGGACAGCTAAAAGGTGATGACTCAGTAATCCTTGTTCTGCTGTCTCATAGTCGCAGAATTTGCACTTGTGCATTTTATTAACTCCTTTGTCCCTGTGCACCATCTTGTGAGTAAATAAAGTTCCTGCATGAGAGAAGCTTTTCCCACACTCATCGCACTCAATAAGCTTTTCTGTTTTGTTGGTCAGCTTATGACTCTCCAAGTGGTTATGTAAACTTATTTTTTTATTCGTAGTGTAATCACAGTCTGTGCATCTGTATTTCTTCTTAGTAAGAAGGTGCTCCGGGTGGTTTTTCATATGCCTTTTCAAGAAACCTCGAGATTTAAATTTCTTTCCACAAATCATGCAGGGGTAGACTGTCAATGGATGACCATCAGGGCCAATGATTATTGCTGAAATACAACAAAAAACCCTTCATCAATATTATACTACAATATTACACTTCAATAAATGTCGTATTTCAACCTCAACAATAAGCTGAATTGTTAAATAAGATCAGGGTTAGACAAACACACAATATACTATATAATAAACAAGCTTGTTACTGGGTTAGGCAGAAGAAATTGAGGGAATTACTACTTTCATTCATTATCAGGTGAAAGGAAATACTGTTTTTTGATGGAGACAACCAAAGCATCACCCAGCTGTTCATCACCTCAAACAATTCTACTTTGAAGAATTCTGACCGAGTTCACACATTAAATACACGCAGAAACCCATGCTGGTGCAAAGAACAGCAGCCAAGTTGTTAAACAGAGTATTACATAGTAAGCATAGCACATGATCTTCTTTGACTTTCCACGAATCTGTAGATAAAGTTTAATCTGGCAGCTTAATCACCTACCGCTGACTACAATTCACATGTCCTCAAACTAACACCTCCTTCTTGTGCCATCTGTCACAGCTATGATCAGAAGAAGTAGCAAGCAGGCATCAATGAGAACACATTTCACCTACAGAAACCTCAAAGATTCAGAACTTGTTTGCACTCATCCATCAGCCTGATTTGTTTCCCCTGAATTTGTCTATGCATGCTAAAAAGCTTTCTTTTCCAAAAATGTTTTAGAAGGAGAACTGACTAGGTAGCTGGAAATAGAAAAAGCAAAATTTGCCTGGTTTCCTAATTCAGTGACAGACAAAACCGAACTCCTACAGTTAAGTCACAATTTGGAAAGAAACTTTTAGTATCATTTAAGGCAAAGTTACTAAAGAAGAGAGTTGTGCTTTTCAACTTTATGAGACCAGATAAGTCATTCAGACCGTAACATATAACAGCAGAAGCCAAATAATGCCAAAACAGCACATCTGTTCTTACAGATGCAAGTAAGAACACTGCCGTGATCATCAAGGCAATTATTTCACAATTAAAAGAGAAAACGGTATAGAAGTTACACTACCTACTGTAACACAATGTTCAGATTTTCCAGTTACTTACTGAGCTGATACAATAAAATGTATTGTTCTACATATTTTCAGTAAGGACAAAAAGGTTTTTTAAAAAGTACGATTACAGAACACTATTTATCTAACCTCACCTTTAAAAAAGTTACATTAAACACCAAAATTGGTGTTGCAAGTATATGGGGTTTTAACCTTTTGCTATGATACTGATTTTTTCTGTCAGAGATGGTTTCCTTTAAAACACCCCCCACAATCCAAACCAGCTATGTATTTAAGAACTTTAAAATGAAATACGTACTCATTTATGATGTAGAAGTGTTGTCAACAAAATAATTCCCCAAATAATCACTGTTTTTTACAAGACATTGCACACCCTACCAGCAAAGTACATTTGTTTATGGCTAAGTGCCCAGAGGAAAGAGAGCACAACCAGCCACCAGACACTCACCTGTTTGATACTGCCTAGACTCAGGTCGCCTTTTTTTCTTTGGTTTTTGCTTAGCCAGTCTCCCAAGTCCAGCTGACTCATCTATGTGCAAAAGAGCACTTGCAGTGCCATTCCGACTTTCAATGCCATCATTATTATTACCTAACAAGACAAGGTGAAAAGTTACCTACCCTCATCACTCTACAGATTATTCTACAATGATAATAAAAGAAATGATAAATTATTATCTGGACATTTAATCAAACCATAATAACGTACAGCATGAGCTGCAAAACTTCTCTGTATTTAACTTACCTGGAAGCATTGGCTTTGATAAAGTAATTTTACAGGCATTTACAGGAATTAATGTTTTTCCATTTCACACAGAGTTCTCCTTTAAATGCAGTATTTTTTGCCTTTTGATGGTTACTAATTATGCCCAAAATGTTTAATATCAGTAAACAATAGCATGTCACAATATTTACTGTGCCCCATTTTCTTCTCAGTCCTGAAATACATTCATGTGTGAGTTTCCATTCACTTCTGGACATCTGAATTCACCTGACTGAAGCTTCTCACATGCCAGGTTTCAGAATTGGAACTGCGATCAAAGAATTATTCTGAACAGCCCATAACCTTGCACACAAAGTACACGACTTACTATTGGCACACCTGATGCTTTAACACTTACAAATTCTTTCTACTGGGAACAAAAAGCATGCTCAGCATTGCATAATGGAAAGAAGGAAACAATCTTTGCCTCACAGACGTTTGTGTTTAATACACAAATGGCATCACTGGATGTAAAGAAAACACGAAAATTACAAGTAAATATATCCATATATTCAGGAAGGTATTTATCAGCAATCAGTTAAACATCAGTGATTTAAGGGCATAAGTAATTTTAATAACAAATTTTGTGGTTATTATATGTTGAATCAATAGAAGGCAACAGTTCCTAGTGAAAGCAAAGCACACAAATAAGACAGGAAGACTGAAGTGGAAGAAAGTGTAAGATGCTCAATAACTGTTCCCCTTATCAAGTGCTGAGAATGAATATTCATGATTAATGTAAGAATACTCAGAGCCAGGAACAGGCATGTGCAAAGCCTGAAGATTCTGATCTATATGCCACCTCAAGTGTGGAACAGCAAATGTCGCAAGTGACAAACATTGAAAACAAAAAGACATTTCACATCTTAAACCTAGAAAGTTTGCAACAGCTGTATGAAAAGTCTGTCTAGAGTACAACACAAAACAGGCCCCAAACATTTTCTAACACTAGAATAAAATTGCAAAAACTTTCTGGAATGTAAAGCACACTAGGACTGGGCCTTGCCACAATACAGCAATAAAACAAATGTAAGACTTCAAGATGCCATTTTTATCAGCTCTTAAACCCTCCTTAAGTGGAGATGAGTTCTGAGAAGTGCAGATGACAAACCTCTGCCATTTTCATGCCTTCATGCTTCATTATTTCTTCCCTTCCCACCACCTCTCACCTTACATGTCAGGTTGCTTACTGCTGACAATGCAATGAGTCCACCGTTTCCCACATTCTTAAATTCTCCTTTCAATTCCATCTCTCTGTTCTTAATACACTCTCTTCAATTTTCTCCTCCTTCTCCAAAATCACTGAACATTCAGTCTATAACTGCTGTTTTGAGTTCACTTAATTTCATTTTTAATTCTCACCCAACCTGGCTTCTGTCCTTTCCTCTCCACTGAAACTGTGCTCACCAGTATATGGCCAAAGATAAGGCTTTGTTTGCAACTACCATCCATCCCATCTCCTAAAGAACTTTTAACACACACTGCTCCCTGAAATCTTGCCCTCCCTTAACTTATATCCGTGATTCCAGCCCCCATCACATTCTCAGCACTTCCCTGCCTTTTGTTTGCTGGCACCATCACCACAGTCCACATCATGCAGACGTTTAACCTAAGTTTTGTCCTCTGCTCCACTATTTCTTCTGCTTTGTTTACTCAAATTACATTTAGAAGGAGAACATGGCAATACAGAAACATTTCTAAGACAACATTTTGGTCTACCAGCTTACCTAAGTTTTGGAAATCAGTTTGTGCGCCAGTTGGTGCTTAGCTACTAATGATCAAGAAAAATGATTCTGCATACTGGAAATATTCTCAAGGTTCTGCTAAAATTTTAAGATGTCTCCCTCCAGCTTCTTTTTTGTTAATCAATTCATTATTTCCATCAGTGAAATCATGTATTCATATGTTCCTTCTAGAAAGCATTTAAATCAAGCTAGAGGTCAGTGTTGCTTTTCACGGTTACACTGAATCTTACATATTCCCATCTGCCTTTTTTTTTTTGCCACCAAATAAAAATATTCAGTTCTATTCCCAAGCCAGCTTTTACTGTGTCCTAAAACTGTGAAGGACAGATGTACTTGAGATGCAATTTTTCAGCTGAAAGCTCATGTACTTCCCCTTCCACATCATGAAAATATGAAGGAAAATGCCTATTAAAATATGAATAAGAAGCAGCCTGCCTTACAGCTTCTCTCTTCTTCTCTTTTTAAGGCTCATTATGCCAAGAAACCGTTCTTAAACTAAAACTTTAAAAACAAACACAAAAGCACAAATACTCCACTACCCTCCAAAAAAACAACCCCCAACATTTTGCTATAGACAGTGTCACCAGGGAGAATTCTTTTTGAGTATTACCTACCATAAGCTGCTGCCCAAGCTATGGGCATGAAAGTTTTAATTTCAGTGTCATCAATTTGCTGTTCATGGGCCACTGCTGCATCCTCCTCTCCTACAATCACTTCCATATAAACCTCATCAGCTATTTCTGCAACATCTAAGAGAAAAAGAAGTCAAGAAAAAATTAATAGGAACACTGCACTGTTGAAAGTGAAAACCCCCTGTTCCCAAATGAAAGCCACCTACTTACTTAAGTCTTCATCTTCATGCTGAGAATCATTTACAGTCATGTAAACCATTTTCTCCCTTGGAATACGAATACTGCTATTTTGATCAAGTAATCCAACTGCGTGGTCATTCTCTGGCTCGCTCTCCACAATGTCTACTGTGCCCCCTAATTAGAAAGACCAGAGCAAAATATTTTAAATACGCTTTGTTCAAACTCTATGCCAAACCACAGAAAACCAAATGTTTGTAACACACTAACGTTTAGACCCACAACTCCTTACAGATGACTTGAGAAACCACAGTCTCTAATGATGCAAAATTTCAAATGTCAGGTTGGAGTATTCTAAAATGAGAGTATTTTACCTAAATCATCTTCGCCGGGATCTGCTTTGAATATATAGACCTTGATGACTTCTGGACAAATGCCATCCACTTTACAAGAGCCACTTTCTGACTCTGCTTCCATGGTAATTTCAGCAGAACCTTCGTGTTCTATCTTACCAGCATCATCCACTACAAAAACAAGTTATTACAATTATCCAGTCACATACAGACAGACATATATCAAAGACTTTATTACGTTATTACTCCAATTTGGAAGGAGTTTAGAAATACATTGTGATAAAGAACCTACCCATAAATATTTCTTTCATATCCCTGAAAACGACAATAAACACAGAAATAAATTCAAGCCGTATCTTCTAGGTAAGGGGGAAGTGCAAGAGCTCTGCAGTGGTATGACTAGAAGCACGAGCACCACACCAGGCAACGCTAATAGGAAAAGTGATCTGCAGCAAGGTGATGGTAGGAAGAAACTGCACATTAGTACTTACTCTGTGGCGTAATTTCACTTACTCTCAGTGTTAATTGCTTCCTCCTTCACAGCTAATAAGCTATTGATTGTTTTTTTTCAAAAGCATTATCTATTGCTCAACCCTGTCTCTAATGCAAGCAGTGCTATTTCTGCCAGTCAGACCTGGTTCCTTGCAAAGCAGTTACTGATGCTTCTTCAGCTGACTAGAGAGGAAATCTAAATGAAAACTACAGGAAGAAAACCCTCTACTTTTCCCATCCACTCAACACCTGCAGGATCGAGCACAGAGTCAAAGCACTGCCCTGACAATACAGCACTGTGGAACCTATTCAACTAATTGTTCATGGTGCCCTTACTGAAAGGGACTTGCCCTCGACTTTACGCTGTAGCCCTATATACTCTCCTTACTAACATCTCAAATTTTGTTCTCTTCCTTTCAGAAGTTCACCAACACCATGCTTCAGTTTGAATTGCCGTAACTTGCCCAGGCCTCCCACATAAACAGGGCTAACTGCCAGCTTTACAAGGAACACATTTCTGATTTTTAAGACACACTCTACATAGGCATGTGCACCCACACACCATCTTACTTTACCAAGCGTGGGTTTTCAAGAAATAAATATTAAATATGCATTCACAAAAATCAAACCCAGCATCTCAAGGCCTTCAGAGAATGTCCCAATTTCAGAAGCCTCTGAGGTTTCTCACATGTTGAGACTGCTTAAGAATTCTTAACATGATGGCATACTTTTGTAATTTGTCACTTTATTGTTCATAAAGTCACTTTTGGAGGCTGACATGGCTCTCTCAGAGCCATGCATAACTTCAATTCATGACAACAAGTCATGAAATTTATACTAAAGAAAGTGGAAGAACTGTCCCATAAATGCTATAGAATTTTTAACTACCATGCCCAGCACATACAAAATACTTGATAAAGTATGCTCATTTTACTGTCACTCATTAAACTACCCTAACTAAATCATAGTTTGACTACTCAGTAACTGCAACTCTTCCATTTACTTTAAGATCTACGTTAAAAAAAAAGCTCAAAACACTATTACTATTATTTTCCTGCTATGAAGTCAATAAATTAGCCTTTAAGTTAGACAAACTAGCACGTGTTCTGTCTCATGTGTCAAACACAACTGTTTAAGTACAATTTCTCAATCAAGCATCATTATTCACAAAGAAATATGAATAACATTAAATCATGAAGCACTAAAATAAATTAGTTTATCTCTCTCCTCACCAAAAGAGCAGCAGAAAAAACTTTAAATACTCTTATGTCAAGTTCATGATCAATGGCCACCACACAGAATGTTTCAAGCAGTGTATTTTAAAATTATTTTGTGTCACAGGACAACATTAACATCTTGTAGCTAAAACCCCAAAGCATTTCGAAAGTAAAAACCTTAAGATGTTCTTTTGAATCATGTTAACAACGTCACTCCACAGTACAGATATTCAGTTATTGAACAGACTTCCATAAATTCTTTGGCATATGCATGAAATACCAAATGTCAATGGAAGTCTGACAAAAAGAAAACTTGCTTTCATTCCCCTGCACTAAATTTATGTAGTTGTTCTCCTTTAACTTGGCTGTTTCCAGTGTCACGCACATGTACTTGGAAGGCTTTCAAATGAGCGTAGTCTGATTTTACACTGCTGAAAGCCAAAGGGGAAGCCTGCCACCAAGCTCAACTGATGCTGGAACACATTCAAGGAAGGAAAATTATGGCTGAGGCAGTCAAAGAGAAAACAAACCTACTTGCACCAGTGTGAAACAGGCTAGTTTCTTTTAACCAAAACAAGAGGTTTTTACTTCCATACATACACGGAAGTATGCATTGTAACATTCATGTAACAGCATCACAGAATCACAGAATAGTCAGGGTTGGAAGGGACCTCTGGAGACCGTCTAGTCCAACCCCCCTGCCAGAGCAGGGTCACCTACAGCAGGTTGCACAGGATGGCACCCAGGCACGTTTTGAATGTCTCCAGAGTGGGAGACTCTAGAAGAATTCTAGATGTTAAGAACATGCTCCATTTACTCTTTGAAGTAACTTCTCCAAGGTTCAAACCCATCTTTCAAACAACATGATTAAAAAAAAAAATCATTATACAATGTAGAGTTTGTTTATCCCTGACCTCCCTCTATATTCAACAGTGTTTTCAAAACATAACAACTGGTTTAAGTATTTTTTAAAAGCATCATTAAACTGTAAGGAAATAGATGTGTGGGAATATTAGGCCAAATTTTCTCATTGAAAAAAAAAAAATTTCACTCACTAAATGGTAATACTTAAAAAACTCAAGTCCCTGAAGGGCTTGAAAAGTATTTGCAGTATAGTAGCAAACAGGTAACAGGAAGAAAAGTAGGGTGGAAAGAAAAAGGTAGAAAAAAAAAGATAAAAATCAGAAGAAGAGACAAACAAGGCGAACGGGAATGCGTATCTATCGCACAAAGCACCATTTCCATGGTATTTTGTCCTATGGCTATATAAGCATTTATCTATACTGACTAATTGATGCTCTGGCAGCATTTATGAAATCTGATTTCTATTTAACACTTTCCCTATGTTTCTGCATTCTCCACATACCTCAATCTCACAATCACAGAAAATGATATTCATAAATACTTGACTGATCAATGTTTGAAGTTGGAACTCTGATGATGTTTGAATTTTTCATTCAAATTCACAGCCCATCAAGGGATCCCACAAACACCATGCATGACTGATCTTCTCTTACATTGTTCCTCTTTGAAATTAACATAAAATAAAATAAAATAAAATAAAATAAAATAAAATAAAATAAACCACCAAAAGTACTTAAAAGTATTAGTTAAGCTTATAAGAGATCACTTCCTTTCAAGTAGAGACCCTGGGCAGTTATTAAACTAATCACAAGTCACGTGCTAGAAAAAAGTTCAGACTAGCGTTATTCCAATGCCGTCATACCTTGTGCCTCCATTTAATTAGATATTAACTGAACACAAAAAAAATTAAATTATTTTTTCCCCTCTACTAGACAGTAGCTTTACTTCAGTAAACAAGTGGATTCAGACTAATTCTCCAAGTTAAAAAAAAAGAGAGAAAAATTTAGACACATCATTATCTTACATAAATTGCAAGAATGCATTCTATGGCTAGTTTGCTGATGTTCTTCACAGACTTCACTGATTAGAGGAGCCTGCTCTCTGCATACTATGAGCTGTAAGAAACAGCTAAAAAAAGTACGCACTTCTCCAATGTTGCAGTAATTGCTTCCATATAAAGATAATGCTTGATTTTTTTATTAGAAGCACAAACAGACGAGAAAGGTGTCACACAACATGAAAGACGTAGCATATTTAAAGCCTAACTAGTTACCATTTACATTACAAGGAAAACAAAAAGAAACAAACAGATAAAAAAGGAATAAAGAGTAAAGCAAAGAAATAACAGATGCAGGCAACATTAACAACAGATTATTCAATGTGTTCTATCATGATGACAACATCTGTCTCCTAAAAAACATTACATTTAATAAAAAATAAAATCACGTCATGCACTGTAACATCCAACCAATGATTACCTGCTGTATCTTTACCCTCCTATTAAAATATGTCCAATAGCACTTTCGGGACAGAAAGAACCTCCTGTGCACTGATAATAAAAACAATATCTAAAACCCACATGAGGCCAGTTTCCTCATATAGAAGCATAAATGCTAGCCCAAGACCCTGCATTTGCTTAAGCGGTAATATCTTTTTTTTAACCATGACACATACACTTTCCTCAAGAAGTCTGGTTTAGTTTTTATATCCAATATTTAATGTATCAGCAGATACAGACTTGGTAGCCTTGCAGTCTTTCACTCCTAACTAGGAAAATGCTTCTGTAACTGTCTTTTTTTTTTCAAATGGTTTCCATAACGTTTTACATTTATTCTTTCCTACCGTTTCTCCTTTATGTGCAATTAAATGAGGAAAATAAATGGACTGTAAAAGATAAAGTTAGCTTAAGCACTAAGAAACCTTCCATCTTTTTCAAGTACACACTGCTTGTTGCTAAATAACACACTGAAACAATTCTTACAAACATTCTAAAAAAAAGTCTGTCTCTATGCCAGTTTAACAGATCTTAAAATCTGCCTATGGAGCAATTAGACAAGAATCATCTATTTTGTCAGCCTTTATGTTCCTAAATTATTCTCTTTGCTGCTAAAAAGTATCATGGGATACTTGCCTGCTTACAAAATAAAACCCCCTATTTAATAATTCTTAATTAAAAAGGCCACTGCTAACTATTATGTTTTCTCTGAAATAGATTAAAAGCATGCTGTATTCCCCAGCCAGACTTTGTTCAGTTATCTGTGACAGAAACAATTTTACTTGTACTGCACTTGATAGCAGAGAATTCCTAGTCCACTGAAGAAGTTATTTTTACCATCCAGTTATTTCTTAAATGGCAAAGCAGGTTTCCTAACATGTGGGAAAATAGAAATCTGTTCTGTTTTGATTTTAATGCCATTGCACTACACATGAGCAACAGCATACCTTATGCATCTGAGGCTCCCCTCAGGGCAGCAATCTAGCAGAGGAGAACTTCCTGAGCTCCAAACTGGTATCTAGCACTTGTCCTTCTCATCCTGCCCTCCCCAGCACACAAATCAGACTAAGCTCTGAGGCATCACTCAGCTCAAGGGAACTCTCGTCTCCCTCACCTCTCACGGTGACCTCCTGAGCAGCCTCAGCTGCAGCAACTGTCGTTGCCATTTCAGCGGCCAGGCAGAAGCATGGCAGCAATTTCTACCTCACAGAAGGAAAAACATGATTTCCTGCATCTTTAAGAACCTTCAAGGAAAAAGAGGGAGGTACTTATTTAGGCTTAGAAAGCAAATAAAAGCATTTTGTTTTCTTGACTAGAAGTCTACTGGATGACACTAATGAAAGCATGAACTTTATGACTTTGTTGATCAGAACCATTGCTTTCAACTTGAACATCCAAAAAGGATGAGAAAAGGTGGGTTTCACCTAGACCTATGAAAAAATGCAATCATTATTCTCTCTGAGTACCCTGGGTTCTGACTCCTGTAATGAAAAGCCTTAATTCAGACACGACAAACAAAAGCCATGGCTAACTCAGAGCAAAGGATATGGATGGACATAGCATAGCCCCTGTACTTGCAAACATCACATAACTTCCTAAAACTCCAGCTTAAACTTTGTGAGGCTACCCTTCCCTCTCTCTAGACTCCCCTTGTCAAACATCCTTTGTGACTCACCATTTTTACTACACTTACATAAGAGTATATCAGAGTACAACTTTTTGTCTTATGGAACGAGTTCATGCCAGAGGATGTGTCTTATTTTGCCTAATCAAATAAAATCAGACAAGCAAAAAATCTTCATTTCCATCTTATGGCCAGGTGTCAGGCATTACTTTATGCTGTTTGGTTTTTTTTTTTCCTGTTGTTTTGACAAACACTAGCTAATCCCACCATTACTGTTTCACTTACGGAGAAACAATTTTCCAAGCCTTAAAATTTGCTACCAAATTATTAGTACCAGCGTGAGCCAGAACACAATTTATCCTTTCCTTACCAAACTCACAAGCTGGCTTTTTATGGCGTATGTGAAAGAAAAACTTATTTATCAAACCTCTTTAAATCCTTTTCAAGCTACTAACTAGTAGCAGTTTACATTCTTTGTTGAATGAATATCTGATTCTGCTCTGCTACAAATGCCCCAAATCTACCATGGACCAAAAATGATACTTCAGGCCAAAGACAAAGTAGCCAAGAGAAAAGGTCGGTACACCAAAAGGTAGTGATAATATAAGCTGTGACAAGAAACATTATCTTGGAAGTGGGAAAAAAAGGCGCATATCAATGCAGAAGCTAAATTAAATCTAAATGGGAAAAAAATATTAAAACACTGAGTTTCTCGAAGCAAAGTCACAGAACAAAACCCACAGGGTTTGTCTTTGAAAAGACCAACCGGTCTTAAACCAAGAAAGAAGGTAGAACCAAAACATCAAAAAAGTATACATTGACTAGTCATTTTGAAACAGGTATTTTCAGGATAAAGCTAAGAAAATTATCTTATTTTAAGAAAATCTATGCAGACTCAGTTCATTAGGAACAAAAATGGAAACACTTAAAGAGAGCCACAAGATAAGAGGGTAGCAGAAAGATTTTGCCAATAACTTCCATTGAAGAATACAGACTGAGAAACCTACAACAGAAAGAACATGAACTGTCATCACCTGCTTTGCAAGTGACTACGTAAAAGAAGACAGGCAGAAGCATCATGAAGAACACAGTCTAGTTCCCAGATCTGGGAGGCTACTGTAATAGCAGACAAAATTACATTCCAACAGCTGCCCCAGCAGTTCAGGGAGGTTTGTCAGAATCAAGCATGAATTTACAGGTTAGGATGAAAAACCAAAAACTAGGCTGATGTTCCTTTTAAAAACCACCTAATACTAAGTTCAACTGAAGAACTGAGACAGCCAACAGATCAATAAACACAAATACTGCCAATGCAACAAAAAATATGGAAATTAATTCAAATCATGTTTTCCATAGAATGAAGAGACTATTTGGCAAGATAAGTCTTTAATTCACGGAAAAGCACTAGACTGACTTCACAACCAGAAGAACTTGTTATGCAGGCTTTAAACATAGTAGGTGGTAATAGGGAACTTCCCTTTAAAATGAACTGTAGAACATACCTAACATTTTAAACACAAATAGAAAGGATGTATGTTTGGTAGCATAACGATTGTTTTAAATGCTGGCCTATTTAAGGTTCTGAATCTAAACAAAGTGCATTGCAAGACTATCAAGAGGCGTTTAATATTAAACAGAGTATGAAATTGCAGAAATACATGACTGAAAATTGACAATATCCATCCCAGCACAACTGAGCAATTAAAATCCTGTGTTTTCTACCAGTAACACCTGTTGACAAATGGTACATCTAAGAATAATTCCTAGGTGGGCGGGTATTTTAGGGATCATGCAATACAGCATCCACCCAGGCATTCTGTCCTCATTCAGCCACTGGCAACGGTTGAATGGGACACGTATCTACCCACCCCTCTCACCTGAATTTACACACACACAGCTGGCAAAGTATTCCTATGAGAGCAGCCCCAGAGGCCTCACTCTGCTGCCCATGCTGCAGGATGACAACCTGCCTGGGGGAAGGCTGAGCAGAGAGACAGGAGCAACAGTATCTTAAAGAGCTACAGTCAGGGATAAGAAACAGGTAAGGATCACCACCAGAGTTTTTACACAGTCAGACCTCAATTATCCACAGGTGGATTATCCACTTTGTTGCTTAACTATGCGGCAGATGCAGATGCATTTCAGCTGCTTTCATCTGATCTAAGTCAGTTCCAGAATCAGAAAGTGCATTTATTAGTTTGGACAAATATTATTTCAGAAAGCAACGTCCCTGACCTATTTCACCTCAACATGATCTTGCAGTTTAACTTTACAATATTCTGTATTATCCATATTTTGCATTATCCCATTTCATTGTTTTCCCAGATAATAGAGAATTAACTGTACCTCATATAAACTCAAAACATGGCTGCACAAGGTTACTCAAGGAACTCAAGAGATGATAAATTAAGAAATGCAGTGATCCTAGGTAAGGAGAAGCAACATTAAAATCCATAAGTACAGAATATAAAATTTAAACAAGTTATTATACATTTCAAAAAAAGTGTCTAAAGGAAAAAAAAAAGAAAAAAGAAAAGAAACGAAAAAAAAGGTAACTGAAGCAGAGCATGAAGTGTGCCTCATCAATGGAGTCATTTAACTCTAGACAAAACTGAAGTGCCTGAAATGGCAATTAAACAAACCAGCCTAACAAAACTTTTCTATTTCTACAACAAACAAATGTTCAGCAGCAACACTCGGATGTTCCTAGGTGCTGCACTGAGTAAGCACGGTAATAACTAACACACTTAGAGTAAGCTCTAGTTCACACAAATGGATATCCTCAGTAGAAAAAGGGTTGATGGTATGCTCTGTTTTTCTCCACCTCTACTTTAAGTCCTTTGAAATACGATTCAAATGGATTGTGCCACTGTTCCTAAAGGAGATTAAGATATTCACGGTTGCTTCTCAGCTGTGAGCAGCAATAGCTACTCTTTTTGTTAGCAGCATACCTCTGTCCTTTGCTTAATCAAGAGAAGAAAACACATCCTAACAGCAAAGAAAACCATATTGTTGGCTGTATCTAACTGTAAATGGGGTGGAAGGGGTGGAGCCTTAGCAAAAAAACAGGACAAAGAGAACAAATTGTCATTTGGACTTCCAAAAAACAGAGGTTTTTTACTTTCCCTTTTCTATGAAATATTTTTTGTTGCCGTTGTTTTTCTTAATGTCTTGGCAGTAATCTTAGTAACCTGCATATACATGTGTTTTCAAACAACGTCACATTTATTTTCTTTCAGTTCTTACTAAGTATATGCCATTTAGTTTACTGGAATTCTTATTCTTTTGTTCATATGCTATAAAATGCTACCAAAATAATTTATAATCAGACATGCATTTGCGAGTATTTCTCTCCATTAGCTTCACCAGAATTTTTAGCTGGTACATGTTCTTAAAAATATCCCCATTTGAGTACATTTCTGAGATCTGCATTTCAATAAATAATACAGAAAATCTGTGTTTGGTACTGTCATAAGCCCTCCCTCAGACGTTTCAAGCACCAGGCCCGTATCATAAGAATTTCAATGGCTTTACCCAGACACTTACAGGAAATCATAAGGTAATCTTCACAGTTGCCTTTCTCGTCTTGATGTTCCACAGGGATTCCATTGGCATCGATCACTGCCTCTGATGCACAGTCTGCTACCAAGACTTCTTCAGAAACAACATCTGTTCCCAGAGTATCAGTGACAATATCTGCTTCTTCAACATTATCATGAACTACATGTTCTACATGTCCAACTTCAGGTACATGCATTGACTCACTTGTCAATACATGTTCTGGTATAGACATTGCTTCTGCTGTTATGTCAGAAGCTAAAACATCATCTGGGACAGTGCAATGAGCCAAAGAAACCTCTTCGGCTACGTCTGTGTCCAGCACTTGTTCAGGAATAATGACAGTTTCAGATACATCTGGCTCCTCCATGATATCTGGGCACTGAACATCCTCGATAACAACATCCTCAATGACATCTTGGATTACTACAGAATCTGGATCATCAGGAACAAAATTATGTACAGTTATATCTGAGTCGACTACATCTGAAACAAATACTGTTTCCTGTACTTCCACAACAATCTGATCTCCATCCATATGTCCTGCATCGGCTCCTGAAAAACATAATTAAAATAGCAGTTAAATTGTAAAACTAACTCAGGTGAAGTGGTTAATAACTGAAATTACTTCTGTTTTACTTCGACTTTTATACTATGCTGCAGCTTAGTAAAAAAACATAATGGCCTATACGCAATTAAGATAGGCAGATATATAGGAAGCTGATAAAGCAAGTCCTCAGTAGGTGCTAATATAACTAAGATGAACAGCATTTTGTAGACTCTCCCCCAATATCCAAACAACTACTACTTGACAGAACAGTAGCTCGTTCATATTGCTCTGAGTAATAAAATAAACTGAAAATCAAAAGTGACTACTCTATGCAAAAGCCCTGATGCAGCATAGCACTTCTAAGCAAAGACAAAATAAATGACAGTCAATAACATCTAATGTGAAAGCTTATCTACATGTTATCTCCTGACAGACCTGTTGGATCAAAAAATGCATTCGGCTCATGCGGCTGCAGTTCAAGCCCATCTTCATCCATGGCCTTTAACTCTCATCAGTCACAGTGTCTGCAGAAGGTAAAGAAGAAAGATTATTTAACTTGCATTGTGCAAGGAAGGTTGCCTCTGCCTGTGCACTGAAAAGCAGAAATTCTGGGTGCATGGAAGTTAACAGATAATACCTCTCAACTTTAGGATGGACAAGATTTCACCTCTGTTTGGGATTCCACAAATACTACTCTGGAACACCAAACGCCCAGGGTCTGAATAAGAGAACTGTGAGCTCCAACACTCCAGGTCCATTTCTCAAAACCCCACAGCTCCAAAACCAGAATCAGCTGATAAAGGGATATGAAAATATGATTTCCTTATAATCTTACAAATTGAAAAAAATTAAGACAAAGCCTAGAGAAGTTCACACTCAAGTCTTTTTTTTGGATGGTGGGGAATATAGTGTTGTCAAATCAATATAGCTTGATAAGGTAAGTTAAAGGTAGACGTCTAATAATATGAAATGCACACCGCTTTTGATGTCCCATGTGTTCACAGTTGGGCAGTCAGGAGGAAGTTACTCTTATATCACTTCAGGACTTGAAATTATCAACGTAAACTGCTTCCAGAACATAACACTATATGTTTTCAACCCTCAGATGTGTGAATATTTTAAAAACTCCTGCCCCAAGACAAAGTACCTATTTGCTTTTGTATTAAAAAAACCCACCAGTTCTCAAAAATTACCAAATGTCATATTCTACCAAATTTCTTTGAACAGAATGTCAACATTTGTTCAATGCACAATAACAACTTAAGATTTCCATCTTCTTAGCAAAAGAACCAAACAAGACCACAAAGTGAAAATACTTACTAAATCTGAAACTGCAATCTAAATTTTGCTGCTTACATATGTGCATTATAATTAGGATCAGGCAAACTTAGTTGGGTAAAATGTGATCTAACATAAACTTGTATTTCTCCCTTGCACTTAGTCCAACTAGTTTCCTAAGTGCAGAACCAGTAAGAGGCAACAGAACGTTGATGTACATTTCGGCTCATGTTTCTGTACAAGTAGAAGACGCAATTCTCCTTCCCCCAAACATTTTTTACAGTGACAGGCAGAAATCTCCCCATTCCTGTGATACTTTCACAAAAGACCTAGAGAAAACATTAAGATTCTGCCCAAGGTTTCCGTAAGAATCATAACCTTTCCAAATTACATCAACTAACATTTGCATTAATCAAGTCTTCATGGGGGGAACTGCTATACCAAAAAAAAATAAATAAAAAAACCCTAACAAGTACTCCAAACCCACAAACCTACAACCATAATCTGCAGCAAGTATTTTCTAGGCCTCACCATTTTTCTAGCTCAACTTTTCTGAACTCTTTGCAGCTAATCACCTGATTTATATATGAGAAAATGTATTTTTACAAGTTGAGGGAGAAATATAGCCAGAAATTGAAGTGGAGGAAAAACAGCAGCAGTCTAATAATTTTCCAAGGGGTCCCATATTTGTGTGATGTTTAGGTGGAAGGGCCCTATATTTTAAAGACAGCTGCGCTAACAAATCATTGTGGTGTCCAGCTGGACATAAATCACCTCACAATTATTCTGGCTGTCAAGCATTTTTGTCAGAAGCACCCACCATTAACAGGAACAGCTTGTCACATAAATGCTTTTCTCAGAATCAAGAGCAGAAGTGTTTCTCAACCTCAGATACAAGACATAGCTTGACTGACAGCAATCAACTTGTGCCATGCCACAGAAACAAGAACAGAATAACAAGGTTTCATACAGTCATTTAAGCAAGAATTATTCATATCCAAATTGGTTTACTTCCATTTATTCAGTATACATCTAGCCAGTCTATTACAAATGCCTTTCCTATTCATCTTGTCATCTTTTCTGTGTTGTCTTCAGTGTTTAGTTTCTTCTTTTCCGTAGCTTCTTCTCCAGCTCCTTGTGTGCCTATATCTATATTACGTTCATTACCTCCTCACCCACAAATTTCATCTCTCCAGCTTATAACTACAGCACACTCCCATCATTCACGCAATGCCGTGCTACTCATCAATTTGTAGCAAAGATTATATCAGCAGTTCAGAGATATTTTTTGGGGAGGAGGCAGAAGGGATTAAAGGTTGGCAGAAATACGTTGCCTTTCTCCTTGGGCAACACACACATAAGAAGCTAGCACTCGCTGCCCAGCACTCTGGGAAAAGTCAAGACGCTGTGTCTGCCTGTGCTTTTGACGACTGTATTATCATACATATTAGCCTCTGATCAACTGGGACCCAACCAGCTTGAAGTGCCAGTTCACCACTAGCTACTGGAAGAACTGGCATTCATTTTCTCCACTTCCTGCTTTCATCACCACCTGACCACCACTTCACCACAAATTCCTACTGCTTATGATTCATGCCTGCACTTTCTCTATCCTATCCTCTCCCCGAATTCCTCACTGTCTCTATGAATGAGGCTCTCCTTCACCATCCTTCTATCCTTTTCACCCATGAGACCCAGCAGCTGCCACCACTACTTCCTGGATTCCAGAATGAGCCCATTGATGCCATTTCTTCGCTGCTGGCCAGATTCTAAGCAACAGATGCTAAAACCAATGAGTCTCTGTGGTGTTCACAGCGGTGCACCAGCAGTGACAGCCCAGCAGACCTTCAGCTGCATACTCTGCACAACAGTGTGGCCTCTTCTGTATTGGCGAGGTCTTTTCACCTACATGGGCATAATATGCTGCAAAACGAAGGCTCAGGTTCTACACAAAATGAAGAAGGTTCCTGGGCACATGGCTTTTCAAGACCGAGTCTACGAAAGGACACAGATTCACGCCTTGGTACTTGATCCAAAGAAGAAGAAAAAACTCCCAACCCTTTCACTGACTGAGTTTCTTCTCAAATAAGGTTTCTCATGATGCACTTTTGTACCCAGACCCTTCCAACAAATTCATGCACAGAAATTTTTACCCCTGTGCAGGACCACAAAGACTTTAAAAGTGCTCCACTAAGGCAAAGACCCCACCTCAACGGATACTTGCTGCGGAAAGAGGCCCAGAAGAGTATGCAGGCATTTAAAACAGGATTTAATTGAACTGTCTAAAATTATAAAAGTGCCTAACTCAAAATCTGCAGTCATCAAGACATCTGTCCATGGATAGGGGAAAAAAAAAAAAAAAAATCCCTAAAAATTTCCTGAAATCATCTCAGGTTTTGAGCAGCAGATGAGAAAATACTGTGTTTCTTCCTGCTTGCTCTTCTTCTGAGCAGTGGAACAGCAGAGGGGCTCAAGATTCAGGCACACAAAGGAAGGTATACCACATGGTTCCGTACCAGCTGGCAGCAATTCGATGAAGACACTGCTCTGTGACATGAGAAATACCAGAGCTTCTTGTGGTGAGCACCACACCAAACACCTTCAAATTCCTTGGTAAGCGCCCTAGGCTTCGTGGTACCATAAGCACTTCCAGCAGTTCATTTTCCTGCAAGATTTCAAGAAGGGCAGAAAGCCTTCTCAGTTCTTTCAAGATATTCCAGCTGACACTTACCTCAGGAGCAGGTTTTGGCACCAAAACAGAGAGAATCAATTTTCTGTTCCGGTTTGGGAACCTAAACTCTCAAAGAGGAGCAGGCGCCCAGCCGTGTCCCTACACTTAGTCCTTCTCACTGCCCAAATCTACATGGTTCTTCGTTCAAATCTCAGTAATTTGGGAACTGCTCTTCTACCACTATGACCGAAAAAGTCTAGGTACCTAAAACCAAGTTTTATACCTCTGAAAAGAATTAAACATCTACATCTTTTACTTGGCTTGGGTCTATATGTCAGCTTCACATGGACCAATAATTAATACAACTCTGAAACACACCTAATTCTGTTTGTAAAGCTAGTTCTTACAAATTGATTTTTACTTATTTATTCAGAGTGTTGGCTGTTTGTGGTTTTGTGAAAGTCAAGGCAATATTTTCAAGTGGCAGGACAGATAAAAAATATATATATTCATGGAAGAAATGGTATTAAGCTATTTGAAATAAAATAACCTCCCAAAATAAAAATGGGTATTTTCAATAAATCTGACCTTGAGTACAATCAGTCAAGAGAAGCAACGCAGACACTGCACTAGTCTTGCCACATTACAAATCCTTGACTCAATAGGCCTAGCAAGGTAATCAAGATGAAATAAAAAGAAATAGACAAGCTGTCACGTTTTAAAGAGAGCAACTTTAAAAATAGTTCCTTAGAAGAAAGAGCATTAATATGCCACATAAACCGTCAGTTTCTCTGCTCTCACCGAAAAAAAAAGGAAATGGGAAAAAAGGAAAAAGCAAAAAAGAGGAAACCTCAGAAAAGCCACCCTTATGAAAAAGAAATACATGATAGTCCTTTGTCTACTAAGGAAAGAACAGTACCTCTGTTTATTTGGAGTCAGGGGCATAAACCAAATACTCAGGCAGCAAAACTCTGACCCTTCCTTGAAAAATAAAGGCATAACCAGCAAAATTCCCCACGTCCAAGCCCTGGCGCCTGCCTACGCTGAGATGACTTAGTGTACAACCATAACCAAGTTCCCATCATGCCTTGCCACATCACATTAAAAATTGCAGCATGCCTTACATGTCCCAATCGGGTTAAAGCCCAGAGCTACCCGAAGCTTCGCTGTGGTTATGAGACGACTGTGGGTTCAGTCTACACTATTGCTGCAGTGTCACAACTCTCCCTACGTGACCCACTTATGGAGAATGCGATGTACATACACGCTTTCAATCACACACACAAAATGTAAAAAAATTATACTCCTACAGCACCTAATTCTTATCTTAGAAATAAGCCCCATGATTACTAGGTGAATAGCTGGAAGAATAAAAACAATGTTACAAATGAGACAATGTAATCATTTAGCTCTTTATTTCTTGATGCATCTCCCTCAGTTTTGGCAGGAGACTCAGTACTGCTATTTTCACTGTGATTTTGTAAAAAATCACAATTATTTTCCTCTTTGTTGTAGTTCAGTGGTGTGGGTATTTGCAGAAACTGGTTAAAAAAAAAGGGGGGAGGATTCTCCAGATTTCATAGGGATGTTGCGCGTGAGATGACACCTAAGCTAATTCTTAACAAACCCTAAATTAGGGAAATAACCAGTCCCGGGCGTCCATTCGAAACGACTTTCCACTCAGGTGGGGGCCTCAGCAGGAGAGGGGACAGCCAGACGGGAGGAGACACCAGCACCGAGTGGGGGGTGGAAGGGGTCTGGGGGGGCGCCCCGCGCCTCGCAGGGCAGCTGGGCGAAGGGAGGCTGAGGGCGAACCCCCACCGCTGCCCAGCGCTGCCCGGCCGGCCGGGAGGAGAGGACATCGCGGGGCTGGCGCGCCGGGAGCCGCGGCAGGAGGGGGCACGGCTGGCAGCCCTGGCACAGCCGCACAGGAAGCCGCCACCGGCCGGAAAGCGCCGCGCTCCCCAGCGACTCGCTGGCTGGCAGGCGCCGAGGCGGGGAGGAGGGAGAGGCGGGGGAGAAAGG
>VZSZ01010705.1:138-49949 GCA_013398815.1 Ibidorhyncha struthersii | reverse complement strand
AGGCCCCTTCCAACCCTGACTATTCTGTGATTCTGTGATTTGGATACCCATTCAATGGTTATTGTTTCTCCTCAAAAATGTCTGACACAAAAGTTTCAACTTCTATTGATATGAAAAGCAATAGAGGAGACTGTTAGTTCTTTAAAACATGTATTACATATTTTTCTGAGGAAACTATTTCCTATTTCATGCAGAAGGAGTCATAAATTATTTCACTAGAATGCTTCTGTCTCTTTAAAATATTCAAATGCTGAACAGAAAAAATAAATCTTAGAGATGTAGGAACAGTTATTTTAATCCCTGACAACATTCA
Organism: Ibidorhyncha struthersii; assembly: GCA_013398815.1. Taxonomy (NCBI): domain Eukaryota; kingdom Metazoa; phylum Chordata; class Aves; order Charadriiformes; family Charadriidae; genus Ibidorhyncha; species Ibidorhyncha struthersii. The sequence goes on along the minus strand of VZSZ01010705.1, from coordinate 49,636 downwards.
GTTGACATTTTAGTTTGTGTGGTGTTTTTCAAGATCAATGATGTTTTCCTCTTCAATGATGCTTTTACATACTGATACACAAACTTAAAGATAATTTAATTCACCACCAAAACGCCCCTGCAGCCAGAATGCAACAAGTACAAAAATTACAGCAAGTATGTTGAAATTTCAAATGACAAATTCTTAAACAGTGATTACAAGATCCAGCAATATATGACCTCTATTGGTTAATATTTTGTACGCACTGCAATCCAACTTTTCTTGTACCTATACTAGAGACAGCCATAATAAAAATAGAGGACCACCTATTACAGTGAACAGAAACAAATATTTGTTTCCTCTGCCATTTTGTCATCCACGCTACAGTCCCCTCTTCATGACACATCCAGAACAGTGTCCGGCACCACAATGTTTCCAAAGCTTCTTTTTGTAATAGGATCCAGATCAGAGGTGAGTTCTTTAAAACGCTTCACCAGTCAGAGGTAGAAAGACCTGTTTTGAATTTCTCTTTGACGTCTACAGAAGACGATTCAAAAGGGGGTATAAATCTTGGGCTACTTCACTGAAAATGTTACACTGTCGTCAGTATCTCAGTATGCGGCTACTAGCAGTGACAGTATGCAAGTGTCCTTACGCATACTGCGAGTCACTGCCCAGCTGTACAGCAGCTGGCTGCAGCTAAGCCCAGGAAAGGTCAAGGGTGATATGAATCCTCAAAGTCCTGCTGGCTTGTTGTGTTTATCCTTGATGGCCAAAGAGTGCAAAAGCCGAAAAAAGAAAACAAACACTTTCCTTCACCTCAGATTTCTTACATGATTTAATGTCTTTGTCTCCTATGAGAAGCAGTTCAAGACATGGCAATTGTATCTGCAGACTGGTCACTGGATGCCGCTGGGCACGAAGCAGAGAGCAGAAGCCGCTAACCAGGCAGATTTCAGTAGCCTACCTATGGACATGGAATTATCCACAAATATGTTTGCTGACCTAACAGTCTCAATGGCTTCTCAAATAACATTCTAGTGGTAGATACACAACTTCCAATTTGCAAAGCCAGAGGGTTGGGATTTAGCCAATTTTCAATCTTTCATGTGCTAAAGGTATTGCTCTCTTCTGAAGTTGTATAGCAACATATTGCTGGAGTAGCAATGACCAAAGAAAGGAACTATCACACTGATTCAGCTGTGGAATGAGATAGTCAAGTGGATTACACTGCACCAAAATTCAGTGTTACATCAAACTGAAGAATTTCTTTAAGAAAATTTCTATATTGGTTACAATTTTATGCTTAGTATGCTCCAGTAAGAGAAAAGTAAAAACACAACACTCCACAAAAGAACACTATATACTATACTCAACAAATCTAATGGTAAAGACAAATAAAAGTCAGGTATACTGAAAAATTAAAGCCATACATGCCCACAAAACTTGTTACCATTATAAGATACTGTTAACGTAGATACTTCTCACTATACTTTGTTTTGATTCTCTGCTAGCATAAGAGACTTCATAAACTTCTGATAGTTTTGCCATTTGAAATCTAACCCTCTTTCCATGCAGTATTTGCAATATGAACATGGTAAATAGGTAAAACAGTAAACAACCTGATGCGCAACAAAAATATATAGAGCCCAGGAGAAATTAGGTGTACTGATTAGCTATACAAGCAGGAACTCACAGAATCACAGAATCGTCAGGGTTGGAAGGGGCCTCTGGAGATCATCTAGTCCAACCCCCCCGCCAGAGCAGGGTCACCTACAACAGGTTGCACAGGACAGCGTCCAGGCGGGTTTTGAATGTCTCCAGAGTGGGAGACTCCACAACCTCTCTGGGCAGCCTGTTCCAGTGCTCCACCACCCTCAAAGTAAAGAGGTTCCTCCTCATGTTAAGATGGAACTACCTATGTTCAAGCTTGTGCCCATTACCCCTCGTCCTACCAATGGGCACCACTGAAAAAAGACTGCTCCCATCCCCCTGGCATCCTCCCTTCAAGTATTTGAAAGCATTAATAAGATCCCCCCTCAATCTTCTCTTCTCTAGACTAAAGAGACCCAAATCCCTCAGCCTTTCCTCATATGAAATATGTTCCAATCCCCTAATCATCTTTGTAGCCCTTTGCTGGACCCTCTCCAGCAGATCCCTGTCCTTCTTGAACTGGGGAGCCCAGAACTGGACGCAGTATTCCAGATGCGGCCTCACCAGGGCAGAGTAGAGGGGGAGGATGACCTCCCTCGACCTGCTGGCCACACTCCTTTTGATGCACCCCAGGATGCCATTGGCCCTCTTGGCCGCCAGGGCACATTGCTGGCTCATGGTCATCCTGTTGTCCACCAGGACTCCCAGGTCCCTTTCCACAGAGCTGCTCTCCAGGAGGTCGGCCCCCAACCTGTACTGATGCATGGGGTTATTCCTCCCCAGATGCAGTACCCTACATTTACCCTTGTTGAATTTCATTAAGTTCCTCTCTGCCCAACTCTCCAGCCTATCCCGGTCACGCTGTAAAGCAGCACAGCCTTCTGGCGTATCAGCCACTCCTCCCAGTTTAGTGTCATCAGCAAACTTGCTGATGGTACACTCTATCCCTTCGTCCAGATCATCGATGAATATATTGAACAGGACTGGACCCAGTACTGACCCTTGAGGGACACCACTTGTTACTGACCTCCAACTAGACTCTGCACCACTAACCACAACCCTCTGAGCTCTATCTGCTAGCCAGTTCTCAATCCACCCCACTGTCCATTCATCTAGCCCACACTTCCTAAGCTTGCCAGTGAGGATGATGTGGGAGACAGTGTCGAAACTCCAGCCAGTTCTGCTCAGAAGAACTCAACTCAGGTACTGCTCTTGATTATTAACATGGCTGTGCCACGAGATGAGGCTAGTCTCATCTGCTTGGGCCTTTCACTTGATTGCCCTTTGTCTACACCCTCTTTTTCCTCTCCACCCATGCCCCCTCCAGCCATCCACTTTCAGTTTCATTTTGTTTCTAAAGTGCTCGTTAAGGTATTTTGGTAAAGGTCAGCAAGATTATTTTCTGTTCTGAGAATCATTTTGATAGCAAGTAGAGGGAAAAAAAACACCCCAAAAAAAGACATTTCCCATTCCATATGATGGTCCTAACCACTCACCAGCAACCACTTTCTAGCTGTGACCTCAGGAATTCTGGAGTCTTTGCTGCACAGGAAGCTTTACCAGGGGACAGAAGGGCTCTCATTCTGTCTAGCCCACAACCTTGTTGTTGGAGAATAGGCTGTGGTTAATTTGGGTCTGAACCCTCACAAACTGATCTTCCAGGAAACAGTATGCACACAACTAGTCCTCGTGACTTCAGCTGGACTACTCATACCAGCCTCTTACCAGTGGACAAAAACATTCCACTGTTTGGCTTTAAAAATAATATAAATCTGGATTGTTACAAGCAGGAGCTAAACAGGTTGCCACTAGCACTTCCTCAGACGCATGGATAACAGGTCTCTGGTAATGATTTTGTTCTTTGCATCTTGAATAATGAATCCTGTTTGTGGGTTCTGTATTTACGAGTGGGGTGAGGCACCTACATGTATTATTGAATCTAGACTGTTTAATTTAATCGTAATGGAAAGCGTAAGACTATCTTATATTTAAAAACTGTTCACATTTCAGAAATGCCCCCATGGGCATCTAAGATCCATGGATTTAAAATTAAAAAATCAAAGTGTTCTTAATGCTAGGTAAGCATAGTTAGTATAGATGATGCAAAGTACCTTAGAATTCTATGATGTTCTTGGACCTCAGAAACAGTAAATTTAGACCAATTTGTAGTATACTGGTAGGTGATTGTATAAAATACATACACATACAAAAACAAGGATATGCACACATACATATTCACAAACACTTCAGGAATGTCCAGACTGCCTTGTTTGGGGGTCAGTTCTATTCAAACACACATGTATAATAAAGGATTTTTAAAAAAAACCCAAACAACCCACAACATTTTTCACAATATACTTTCTACATGGCCACTGAATTTCTATTTCAACAGAGGCATTCACATCACTGTAGGCTGTAATGACACTGAACAGTGGTTATTCAAATATTCTCACTGAAATCAGGTAGGGCTAGAATGACAATTACTTCTAGATGAGAGCTACTCACATAAATAATCCCAGGAAACTCAGCTGGACTAAGCAAGTCAACAATTTTGACAGTCAATCTATATAAACAAGTACCGATACGCTGACCTTAATTTAACAGCAGTTCTGTTCTTACCATGCCTTTGCTTAACGTAAGCTTGATGTGTTAAGTGTTTTGTCTTAAATCAACATCACAAGACTGTCGATAGCTAAAGACAGCTGTGAATCCTGACTCACACAAAACAAGGTGAAGGTTTTAGTTCAGTTTTCAGGCAAAGAGAGCTCATCATTGTTACTTTCTCTAGTAATTTTTTTTCCTCTTTCATTATTCCATTTTAGTACTTCAAGTTACTGCCTGCAAAAGAAATTAGGGAATGTTTTCCACATAATACTTGAATACCTGAATGTAATCCAATGTACTGTTAGTAGATATGAATTGTCACAGATTGCCGTCTTTTAAGTAATGTTTTAAATATCTTGTCATTTATATTTTAACATCTACATTTTGAGGTCCGGTTGCAAGTGTTTACCATAGAAAACTCGGTCAAGCTGGTGTTTGACCTTTGACAGGAAGCTGCCCTCGCTCCAGCTAGTCCCAACAAACTAGGCCCAAGACAATAAGCTGCTTTATAGCTATTCGCTAGGCCAGTGTGTTTCTCCAGGAAGACCTCAAGCTGAAAAGCCAACACGCTTGACAACCACAGCTAAGGTACCAAGGGCCCAAGCACTAGACATTAGAAAACAAATGGAAAAGCACACATGGCTACATCTGGAATCCTAATGGGCCACCAATGGTTCCCAGCTAAAGGAAGAATTACCAATGTTATTTTATCATCCCTTGTGCTAACTTAGCTGTTTATGTACAGCAATAAATGATTTTTTAAAAACATATTTGGGTCATTATGTCATATACCACCGGCAAGTACGATTGTTTTATTGTGCTTGGAGTCAAAATACACTGCTATACCCAGATGTGAGGGAAGTTCAAAACCTCTAGTCCTTCTGTATTCATTCCTGTTGGACAAATGGATTAAGTTTTTAAAAGGGAAACTGAGAATTTTTATGGCCTGTACTCCCATCTCACTAGTAAAATTCACACTGATATTTTCCTACAGAAGTTTGCCTTGCCAATGATAACATTAAATATTAACTTAGTAAGCAAACCAAAATTTCAACCAACAGGAAATGCCACACATTTTATTGTCAAAACATCCCCATTCTCTTCTTCCAAAACTACAATATGTTATATTAAAGAAATAACTTTGATGTGCTTTTTTTTACCCAAACACCTTTTGAAATTCAAGGCAAAGTAATCATTACACTGTGGAATGAAATTAAAATACATATATATTAACAGGCTTAATAAAGCAGGACTCTGCAGATATAGCCCTGAATTTACATATGCAAACCCAAGCCTTTCCAAAATCTACAATCAGAATGTTGTATTTCCATGTAATGAAACATGGAATTCGTGTGAAGACTTTGGTACAGTATTTCTAACCCCAGTACTATGGCATTTAAAAATTGAGATCAAAGCAGAAAAAACAAGCTAGGATCCTTCAGCATTTGCGTCTTGAGAAAAATATCAACAACTCAGTAAACGAACAGCAAAAAGTATATTGTTTTTAAAAGACATTGTAGTAATTGAAACAAAAGGTTCAACATTTGTTGACAATACTATTCTAAAACTGACTGTATCCCAACAGTTTAAATCAACATTTATCAAGAAAATATTTCACAACTTTCCATTCCAAAAGACACTGAAGGTATTTGAAAATGAGTGCTATTTAGCAAGTGACAACTGCATCCAATTTCAGTAAGTTTAATTCTTATGGGCTTACATTCATTTGAATGTAGGCTGGATCAATTTGTAATCAAAATGAATAAACAATTCTAAGAAACCAGGTTTTATCTTCTTCCCCTTCCATTCTCATTCCCTTTTTTCTTATGTGTTGCTAGCCTTGTTGCACTTTTGTTCTCTTTTTTCACTTTTTGGGGGGGAACAGGGCTGAGAAGTTGAGGGGAGCAGTAGCTCTCAGCTAAGCAAGCTGAGAGCTACTATTTCTCACAGAAGAAATAGAAAACTAAATAGAAATACACCAAGAATCTACAGTTAACTCCAGTATAGAATACAGAATTTCCACGATCTAAATATTTAAGTATCCTTTAACATCAACTTGCAGCTGAACAGAGCTGTACTATTTTTAAATCTAGCTAGCTTCCTAGGAAGATTACGAAGGGTGTGCACACACTCATCCCACAGGTTATGCTACAACTGTGCCAACCCATTCACAGCAAGTCAATGGCAAAACCCAGTTGGGAAGACTGCTGAGAGGCAAGTGATCCAAAATAGGAAGACACGGTGATAAACACGTGCACGTCCCAGACATGCAATGCTTATGATGATGATGCACTGAGTAACATTCTCAACTACCTTATAGCGAATCTAGTTCATCCATCTTGTCAATAACCTATAGATGACTTCCATTAAATTAGCTGGGAGATAGCTCAGAAGATTTTAGGGATTCTTCTATCAAAAATCTGAAATTACTTCAACGCATAATGACTAAGGAAGAAGCAATTAAGAAAGCCATTTGCAGAGAAGTCAATACTAGAAGGAACTTCTTTTCAAAACAGTTTTGATCACCTTGTTTTTTCATGTTACACTACGGGTAACCCTTATTTGCCATGGAAAACAGACATGTGAATTTGATACCCTATACTTGTTGATGTGTTTTTAAAGCTGACAGCAGAGTGCAGAATGTGAAATTTCCTTGCTTCTGCTGCCACATGGCAGGTTACAAGCACAATTAAGTAAACAGCTAAATGTTTCCCCTGATTTCCAGGAACAGCAGAAATATGTTAAACCTAAAAGAAAAAAATACATCCCAGCAACTGATCTCTAGACACGATAAAGTTGCTTCAGAAGCATCTGTTCCATTTCCAAAAGGTACGTTAAATGGGGAAACAAAATACTTAATTCAATTCTGGCACTGCTATAAAGCACCACATCTCTATATATTGTAGTGCACGATATTTATGTTTCATTTTAGGATATTAGTATATATGTGTATATATGCCTATATACACACATATATGTGTATATATATATTTTTATATATATATACACATACGAACATCCATATTTAGCAATTTAAAATAATTCAGAGTACCTTTTCTTTGCTGCCTTCCAAGATGTTTTTTTAGTTAATGAAAGAAACAGAGCAAGGTTTAGAGAACAGTTTCAGAGAAACATAAAGCACACTGACAAATACCAAGAAGATAAATAAATGTTTTTGTACTCACAGATGTGATACCTTACATATGCCAATTACTTCCTTATGTTATCATTAGGAAAACTTGATCCTTGAAAAAAACAGATTTAAAAGATATTTAAATCCCAGGAAACCTTATAAGCAACAGAAGTGATGGGAAAAAATTATGTACTCATTCTGTGTTTCATCTGCATATTAGTTCATATTATTATTTTCTTCTCCCTTTTCTCCACTCCCTGCCTCCATACTCTACTTCCCTTCTTTTTAAGAGAAGAGAAATGAAATGATTGATTAATCTCAGTGTTTGCCACAATCACCTGTGCAAGACTCTATCCATCTTAAGCACAATTCATTACATTAAAACAAGTTTTAAATAACACAGAAGGCTTTGTGGAAGTACATCACAAACAGGAATTTAATCAGAGGTGGATACATAAAAAAAAAATCAGATTTACAAAATTCTTACTTATTAGTCCTGTTCTTGCCACAACAATATATTTTCATATATGGAAATTAATTCTAAAAGCATAATTTAAATATCCCCTTCAAAAACACTGCTGGTATTTATTGGCAGTCTCCATTATAATTTTTAGATGTATTTTGGAGCAATAATGAGTAATTTCTACAGTTTCTCACTGTACTCTCACAAATCAATTAGAAACATCAGTTTCTAATTTTATTGGCCTGGTATTTTTCACAGTAACTACATTTTATTGTGGAAAAAATGTGTTTTCCCTCTAGTGACTATTTGGCAAATGTGTGTTGAGTATTTCTACCATTAAAGTGGCTCATTTTTGTTTACTTCCCAGTATCTCCAACAATTTTGAAAAGAATGTACTCAGCTGGCAAGGGGCCTGTTTAACAGCTTGATACAGCCCAACAAGCTATTTCACACATTTTGGGTGAGTCACAAAAACAGTGATCTCTTCAAAGTGTCTGTTTGATGAGGTGGGGTGAACGGTTTTGAGAAAAGAAGTACATTCCCTATTAGACAATAAGAAATATTTTAAACCAGTGCATAAGTACATTTTTAAAAGCAAAGAGATGTTTGCAAATGGTTATGAAATACTTCCACATGTGACCGTATTTTCACAATAGTGGTGACTATTAAACGTTATATTGCACATTAATTTTATTGTTGAATAAGATACTGGAGCCAAGAATACTGTAGACTGTAAAGCACAGCCTGTTGCAGCATATTTCCTGGCCAGCTCTTCATACCACAGATGTCGGGCCGCTATCCCAAACTATTCCACATATTTACTGGTGCTCTCATTTTTTCATATTAGAAGTCCTGTATTTAGCTGTTCTCCACAGTAGCATTAACTACGCAGTTCATAAAGTCTTTTTGAATGCAGCTGCAAATATCTAACTGCTTTGTGAAGCCACTTGTTTCATGTTCCCCTTAAGATCAGCCATCTGCCATTAACAAAGACTAAATGGCCTGTAACTTAGCTTGAGAAAGTTGTTCAAAAGCCAACTAACATCTCGTTTCAGAGGGTACTTTTGAAGCAAATGCCTAACGTCAAGTTTAAATATAGGTCTATGATTAAGTACGTAGAACCACCAGAGCTTAAATACAAACACTGCCAATATAGTGTCCTGCTAGAATTAATTATAGTCTTCTAAAGACTGAAGTGTCACGAAGCCTTTAGGCAATATTAATAATGGACACCAATATAATTTCAAAGAGTAATCACTGCCCACAGCTTCCAGCAAAGGTATCTGCACTGTAACTGAAGACTTTTTTCAAGTTCTCAACAGCCTAAAACTGTTCCTACCAACATCAGTGGGCACACAAGCTAACTTCACACATGCAAACTGAAATCGACTGCATTCCAATAGAATTTTGTAAATAAAACCATCCAGGTTTAACGCTGAGTATCTCAGGACAGCACCAGACAGCATAGCTTACTGAAGCCAAAAGTGTCCAAAATATGAAGGTTTATAAAGTACTAAACTTTGCCATGGGTGTACAGCTGATTATCGTCCAGGGTTTTTACATAGGCCAGTGTATATATTTTTTGGAGGCAGAGAGTACTTCACTGGCTAGGAGAAAGGCAGGAAATTTTTCTTTGGCAGGTTGATTTTTATTTTTTTTTTTTTTTAAATTAGCAGATGTTTGAAGCTGCTCCAAGGTTTGGAATGTTGAATAAATCCCAGTGGAGATAGATTAGTGGCAGAGAGCAGGTGAGGTGGTCAAAGGTGGATGTAAATACAATTTATCAGATGACTCTGCAATTTGTCACATTGGTATCACCATTGCACATGTGGCATATATAAAAGCTTTGGCAACTGAGAAAGAACATCATTCCTCTAGCCAGTGTAGTTAGAGAAGAACTGTATAGCAACCCAGGGATATGCTACCGATAAATGAATCAAAAATCCTAGAAAAAAATTTACTGCTTAGTTTACAAAAAAAAAAACCCAAACCAACCTACAGTGTGCACCCTTGCACTAAGAAACTATATGGGCAGAGGTTCTATGAAAAAACAAAACAAAACCAAACCACAAAGAAAACCCCAACACACACACACACACATCACTCCCCCCAAAAAAACGTTCTTCCATAACTGGCAAACTAAGTGCGGCATATATCAGGTCTCAGAGCAAGCATGAGTCGTAATATGACCAGGTTGTCAGGTCAAGTAGTTCAGATATGTTCCTAGACTGCTCGCAGGTGCTTAATTCTCACATCACAGCATCTTTAGGTGAAGCTTTCTACCACTTCTGATTGAAAAAACATCCTACTCTGCTGGATGATTTGTGATCACCTCAGTTATCTTCTCCTTTGTCACCCCCAACACTACAGCAAAGCAATATATCCACGCAAAAAGTCATGACTTATATCTTTAGTATAAAATACTGTATTTTTTCCTCAGCAAACAACCAAGCAGGAATTTATCAGTGTGCTCTCTATCACAGACTACCAGGAAAATTTCAAATGAATGGACTTTATCTTTAATATACTAAATGCTTCCTAACAAAAAGCTGAAAAGCTGAATAAAATCAGGGGACTGGATGCTTGGTCATTAAATTATTTACTTGAGAACACTGGTTTCATTTGTGCATGAGCGTCACCTTTGCTGCGCTAACAAAAATGTGAAACAAATTCCAGAAGAATGTACATGACATTACTACCTTCCACGCCATCTACCAGGTATTGTGCTTTGATGTTCTTTTCTATATCATAAATATATAGAAATATATATATAAAAAGATTACAGTATCAGTTCCCTCACATGCCTGATAGCCAGGAACATGGGCCTCCTGGGAAGTAAATAATTAAATTTATCAGAACCATCAAAGAAATACTGGTCTATCTCTTCCTCAAAGATGATAATTAGTCTAATGTTACAGCCCTAACACCATTTTATCCATCCATCCATCCAAGTAAAAACATACAATGCTCTTAAGTTGTGCTGAAATGCTATAGCATCAATATGCTAACATAGTTAGGACTGGAAGTTTTCCCAGAAGGCCTGGTAAAGAGGTGGGCCTGAAGAAACTCCCTCCTCCCCTCTCTAGCCCACTTCAGCAGAGGACTGAAGTAAAGCTGATATGATCAGCTGGGAATTAACAGAAAGGGGTTCTCAAACTAGGGTTCTTTAGCTTGGGAATCAGTTACCCCCGATTGTCTGAAGTGGCTCACATTTGATGACTGACTTCATCTGCTTGTAGAGGTTATTTTTTGCCACTAGGAATTTTACGGCAGGAAAGCTGGATTTTCAAGTTTTCTACCTTAGTAGAAACAGGTTTTAAGTAGCACTACAGAATCACAGAATGGTTAGGGTTGGAAGGGACCTCTGGAGATCATCTAGTCCAACCCCCCTGCCAGAGCAGGGTCACCTACAACAGGTTGCACAGGACGGCATCCAGGCAGGTTTTGAATATCTCCAATGTGGGAGACTCCACAACCTCTCTGGGCAGCCTGTTCCAGTGCTCTGCCACCCTCAAAGTAAAGAAGTTCCTCCTCATGTTAAGATGGAACTTCCTATGTTCATGTTTGTGCCCATTACCTCTTATTCTATCATTGGGCACCACTGAAAGAAGACTGTTCCCATCCCCCTGGCACTCTTCCTTCAAGTATTTATAAGTATTGATAAGATCCCACCTCGGTTGTTTTTTCTCTAGACTAAAGAGACCCAAGTGCCTCAGCCTTTCCTCAGAAGGAAGATGCTCCAGTCCCCTAATCATCTTCATAGCCCTTTGCTGGACCCTCTCCAGCAGTTCCCTGTCCTCTTTGAACAAGGGAGCCCAGAACTGGACACAATACTCCAGATGTGGCCTCACCAGGGCAGAGTCGAGGGGGAGGATGGCCTCCCTCAACCTGCTGGCCACACTCTTCTTGATGCACCCCAGGACGCCATTGGCCTTCTTGGCCACCAGGGCACATTGCTGGCTCATGGTCATCCTGTTGTCCACCAGGATTCCCAGGTCCCTTTCCACAGAGCTGCTCTCCAGCAGGTCAGCCCCAATCTGTACTGATGCCTGGGGTTATTCCTCCCCAGGTGCAGGACCCTACACTTGCCCTTGTTGAACTTCATTAGGTTCCTCTCTGCCCAACTCTCCAGCCTGTCCAGGTCATGCTGTACAGCAGCACAGCCTTCTGGCGTGTCAGCCACCCCTCCCAGTTTAGTGTCATCAGCAAACTTGCTGATGGTACACTCTATCCCTTCATCCAGCTTATTGATGAATATATTGAACAGGACTGGACCCAGTACTGACCCCTGAGGAACAAACTGGTTATGTTAATTTCAGCATGTTCATAATAGTTTTGCTTAAACTGAATACATTGTCCAACATGTTTGATAAACAAGCAGATAAGCAGGATAAATAAGTGCACAAAAATAGTAGAGGCAAGGGTTTTTTCACCCCAGTAGCAGTGGTGGTAGCAGCTATCAGCACCAGTGCCAGGATCTAAGGTAAATACCATCATTGACAGGAACATTGGCGTTTGTGACTCAATTTTAGGATGCAGCTATATGTATATCAATTTGGACAACTTATTTTCAAGAATGATGATAAATTTAACTACTGTGAGGAAGATAGCATATAGTTGACTATACAAAACTACCAAGACACAGGTGGAAAACAAGATGCATATATACTTCAAAGTGCTGGAACTGTTACTGTATCCAGGAGCTTCCTATCTTAGGAACCCTTCTGTTGTGGGTTGATTTGGGCATTTTTTTAGTTCAGGAGATCTACCCAGAAGTTTATGTGCACTCTTGGGTTCTCCATAATTTTTCATTCATGGCTTAAGATTATGGAGTTACTTTATAATTTATAAGATTCTTCTCACACATGACAAGCAAGAAATAAATATGCAAAAGGAATGTTACATTATCTTGTTCTGCCTCTAGGAAAAAAATAGAAGTGTGAAAGCACCACTATCATGTGTTAATGAGATACAAGTTAAGGTATTTCATAACTAACTCTCCCAGACAGGATTTCAAACAGGAATGCATAACTAAGCATATCTCAGTGAAGTAAAGCAGTAGCAGTGTTCACACTGTATGCTTGCTGTGTAAGCTATTCTTACAGTAGTCCACACAGGACTTCAGAACTGAATCCTCCTCTTAAAAGTATACAACAGAGATCCTAGATGATGTCTCAGCTTACATCGTTTACAAAATGGAAAGTAAATTATGAAGTGGTATTGACTTGATTTGTTTTCACATATTCCTACCCACCAACTGCAGATGTCTTCACAGTCCTCTTCAGTAAACAAACAAAAAAAAAATCTCATAACAGTCCAACTCTGAATTATGCCCATCTCCTCATTCATTGATCAGTGGGATGTACTCAACTTTATCTTTGCCCTTTTGAGAAGAAAGCAATCCCCAGGCTTGAAAGCAAATTATCTTGCTTTTATTTCTGACACACGTTCCTCCTCACATCCATTTCTCTGCTTATCCTGTTGTCCATTAAAACTTGTATGCTGTAAAACTTTCCACTTTCCATCTTCCTAAAATAATACTCTTCTAGCAGCCTGAACAGCGCGTGCCAGAACAGCATATTGTCATTAAAACAAACAAAAAAATCTTTTCTATGACACCAAAAATCAGTTTGTAAACTTATGGCAAGACAGGACCCATCAATATAATATTCAAGCTTGAAAAACAAAAAATACATCCCAAGTGAGGAAGGAAAAAATTACATGAAAAAAATATATACAGTAAAGTATTAAGCAGTGATGTTCTAAGCTAGGAACAGTAAGTCATCTTTTCACTGTTAAGAGTCAAAGAAAGAGAGCATGGGTAGTTACTCTATATTCTTAATGAATTTACCCTATCATTTAGTGAGGCCCAGATTTTGGTAATGAAAAACATCACAATGTCTAGACGCGGTTCATACTTCTAGCAGAGAGCCCTTCGTGTTTCAAAAGTCATAGCAAATCTTCTGTATGGGAAGCTTTTCAGAGATGTCCTTCAAGGCAAGAGCTGAAAGTAACATGATAAATGGAAAGGCAATGTCAGAACAATCCAGAAAGACAGGCAAATGCTTTCAGGGCAAGTGAGGCTGGGAAGCAGGTCTTGTTGCAGAAAGAGTTAATTCATTGCATTGTTTTATATTGTGGCCCGTTGAAGGACGTGGCACAGTGTGAAGAAACATATGTTGTGCCAAAAAAGAAATTCTATACTTCCAAAGACCAGTACGAATTATGTGTGACCTCTCTGCTTATTTCAGCTCCTGTGTAAATATTAATGTATGTAATACATACATGAAGCTGAGGATCTCTACTATAACTCACTAGAAAAAGGAAAAAACATTCTACCGTGCTCTCCTTCTGCAACAGCAGATTACAGAATTTAGTCTGATTACTGTTACCACTGCAATTTAATAAGCCTACCTCCTGAATGTATCAACAGTGCTCTTAACCCCAAAATATTTTAGTAATTTTATTAAAATGAACTATTGTAAAATAACTATATATCTGTATCTGAAACATCCTGTAAAACCATTGATGACTGTGGACCTGCATTTCTTTAAGATTAAAGGTGAGAAAAGGACTATTAATACATGTGGACTACATATTTTTCTCATTTAAGTGAATTCTGAGCTTCTTTTCTGAAAACAAGAGTAAATCATGCAATGAACTAATTCATGCAAGAAGAGACAAAGAATGCTAATAGAATTTATTCATTAAAAAATTACTACAAAATTGCTTATACAACTTTTCCAGTTTCAAAAAATAATTTTAAATACAGTGATGGAGATTTTCCTAGTAGTATGTGGCTTTCATAAATATTTTGAACACTCTTCTTTTCCTCCCAACCTTTTTTAATCATTATGGCTCTAAAACCAAAATTTAGTTTCTCAGAAGGCCAAATTAAATTACCTTTTGATGGCTGAAAGTTGGCATATGCAATACAAGCTGTGCTTCATTCAAGTCTTCAGTCAGCTTGGGTACTTGTACTATTTTCATTACGCTAGTGTCTACAGTAAAAAAAACAAACTCAGGGCTCCTAGTGCTAAATAGTCTACAGACATAAGGGAAAGAGGGACCAAAGCAGCTTACAATTCTAGTAAATAAAAGCCACTTGCCATGGTTTGACTTACCTGGAACATCAGTAAGGCTGTCTTATCACAGAGGTGAAGGTCTGAATGGAAATTGAAACTATGGAAATGTGACTAGGTCAGTAATGGAACGCAGGTGATGCTTTGAAAGGTCCTGCTGCTTGTGAATAATCTGGCTTCAGTTGAGCATATAATAGAATTAACAAAAATTCAAGGAGGTAAAATGCAGTCTGCAGACACATCAAAATTGTCCTGAGATGCAAATTTCAGACATACTGTGAGTTATAAGAATATTGATGGGATAATTACATGAATGGGAAGAAAATACAGTATTTCCTTTTTTTGTGTGTTCCATGCATTGCATTCTCACTGGTGCGATATACATCATGCATGAAGCAATACTGATCACAAACAGTCAGTAGCCATTCATCTGTGAGCTGTTTAATAGAACCAGTGCTGCACGGATTCCAAACTCATTTAGGTCTCAGCCAGTTTAGGTCCAGATAGAGCCTTAATCCAGAAAAGCTGCACCAGTGCAGACCTCTGTCTCATCTTTAGGCCAAGTGTCTTTAAGTCCACTGTCATGGCCACCAAAGTTTTCTTCCATTGCTCTATGAAGCCCTCAGTATACATTCTTATGGCTTAATTTACCTGTTTCCTGTGGTTTTGCTTGCTGGCGTTATTCCAATCCTTCCCTATTCCAAGTTACCCTAGGTAATTAAGAGCTGATTTTCTATCAAAACATGATTGGTTCTGGCAGCAAAAAAGGGTTCACATAGTCGTATTTTTTTCTGGGAAGTGAACCGTCTCAAATTCTGATTCACAAATCTGCATGTGCTACTATGCTAGAAACTTCCGCTATGATAATTTATGTTCAAGCAACTGACAAATGGATTAAGTTGAAAAACTGTAATATCACCCTACTTAAAAACTCGAGGATTCCAGAAAAGTAGGCGATAAATAGAGGAAACTTGTTATTCAAAGCGTGGGTTCTTCTAAGGAAATTCCTCTGAACCACAGATGCCTGTGAGCTAATTGATCAGACTCACTTTGTAGTCAGTCAGAGAAACAAGCACTGTTTTTCATGGTTTGACCCACTCTAAGACTGACTGCTATAACAGGTCAGATGACAAGTATCCTAAAGAGACTTACTTATACTGAAAGACTATAGAGACCAGAATGACTAACACAAATACAGCCATGTCAAATAACCTGAGAGGAGTTTACTTGTGTTGCATACGCTATTTGCGCCTGTATACACACTCTTGGAATACACCACCAGCAAACACAGATACTTGCTCTTCTGTCATTTAAAGATGCAAACGAATCTACATGCATGAAAACTTTGCACAGGCCGATCAAAGCTGTTTCATTTCAATCAGTATATTCAAATCTCAGATCCAAAAATCTTACAAAAGATTACAATTGTAAAATCACAATTTCTGACCCTGCAGTTGAGTCAAGCCAGTAAGTAAAGAAAATGAAATCAAAGTATTTCTCACATGATCAGCCACTCGAAAACAGTGGTTACTGCAGTTTGTGTAGGTCTGGTCACCAAGAAATTTGCACTGGAAATGGCAAAATGAGAAAAATAGTTCCTCCTCTTCCCCTCTCAAGCTCAGGACCTTAGTGCTTCACCAAGTGTGAAGGAATATCAATATAGTGTGATGAATATTAATATTGTGTGACAAGTATCAAAACTGCTTAATTCCTTCATCATTCTCAACAGCCAGTCTCCTCAGGACTCACTATTTGAGAAATGACAATATTGTTATTTAAGACTGTTTTTCAAACTAAAGCTGGCTACTAATTGGATATAATTCAATTAACTTGCAATCTCAGTCTCCCCGTGCTGTTTTGATACACATACCCACCCCCCAATACATGAAGCAAAGCGTTTCCAGGTAGCAGTCATCGAACAGACGCACCTTGCAATTCAGCAAGTCTGTTGTTCAGTGGTCACTTTTTAATAGAACCATGTAAAAGATTTAATGTGCATGATCTTTACTAGGTGCCTTTAGAATCACAAATATAGATCATTTTATTTGCTTATTAAAGCCTCTGAACGTTTATTGAAAGTAAAGCATATGCCTAGTAACAATGAGACAGACACCCAAAATGACTGTTTTACCGACTTAAAGAAGTGTTTCAGAATAATTTATTGATTTAAAACTACTTTTTACAGCAACAGAAGAAAATCATATTCTTTTGAGGAACTCACAAAAGATTAGTGTTTAGTTTTTACATTCTGTAAACAGGCAATATTTAATCTGTTTAAAATTAAACTCAGAAGATCAATGAGATAGGCTTTTGAAGGGCTCAGACACTGCTAGTTTAGCATTGTACTTGCAAGAGATACAGCCAGTTGTTTAACCACACAGATATCATTTAGTCCATAACTTAAACAAGCATCGATAAAGTTTTTTACAAAAAAAGATGCTATCAGCAAAACAAACACAGTATTTTGTACTACTTCAAAGCTTATTTATAATGTGTTTAGAAATATTCAGTGGAAACAGGAAAATAATGTCTTGATTTTCTAAACTTTACAACATCTGCTTTTACTTACTTGCAGCATTGTAAAGTTCTCCGGATTTCAAATGGGTAACTTTTTTCTTTTGTCTGGTCCCAAATTTGAAAGTGTTCACATTATCCTCCCCCTTTTCTATTTTTCACTTACAAATACAGCCATATGAGAATCTCTGCAGCCTTCTAGCAGTGGTAAATACTAGTTCGCATAACTTACATTTTAAATAAGCACGTTAGAAACCTGCTAGAAATAACTTCCTCAGAAGACTAAAATTGCTACATCTTTATCATTTCCCAATGTACATATCTCTTTAATGAGGTATCATGCTGTTTGTTCATACTACTGTCTCCCAGTCAGGTATAACCTGCAGAAAACACCCTTTTTGACCAATGCAGTTCTTTTCACTGGCTTGGTTTGTGGAAGTGACTACTACCTTCTACAACCAAAGGGTTTCTCCTTTAACATTTTTTTCCACCAATAAGAAAGGATTCAACCTGTAATCCTAGACATTAAGATGTAACAAATGTCTCTGTATTACTTTTATTGTTTTTTCCAGGAACTGTTCAAAGATGCACTATTACATATATTTTTATGGATTCTCCTCCACTATGTAAAATTAAATCTGTTGGTGATTTAGTGAGAAGTCACATCTGAAGCCTTCAAGTATGGCCCAACATACTAGTTGATAAATACACAGTAACACCAGAAGTAACTTACTCTGCCTGCTTAGAGGTAGACAAGCTACTCCTGCTCATGAGTTACTTTCTTGCTGTGCCTAGGCTAATAAGATGGATGCCTATTGCAGAACATTTTCTGTTACCAAGTTCCTTGGTCTCCTGATCACGCAGATCAGGCTGATGAGCTATTGCGTGGTCTGGCTCCCATCTGGCCTCATACTCAGATTTCCCACCCATCAATCAATAGCACCTGGGGGGACAGCAGGAAGGCAAAAGGAACTGGTGGAAAGCTGGGTCTCACACCACTGTTGGGATACGTGGCTGCAGGGTGAAGAAGACAGAAGACTTAGTCTGTGGTTGAGTTTTGCTGCAACATGAGATGAGGTCAGAGTCAGATGTGCCCAGACCCCAGAGGTTGGAAATGCTTCCAGGTCTACTCGCTTAAACATAGCTTCTGTGTGCCTGACAAGCAAAGGCAGTGAAGACAGAAAGATTCCCTGCGTAGTCCCTGGAAAAACAAAAGCATGTTTGCTGCTGTGCCATAAACTGCTGCATAGCCCTGATGCTTCTTTTTTTCTTTCCAATTCCATAACAATAAGTGCTTAGTTTCAACTGTAACTTTCCTCTTAAAGCCATTGTTTTTCATACCTATGTTTGGAATAGCTAGTGAAACATAGGGTTTGCCATTGGCAGCATGGTCCATACAAATATGTAGACTTTGTAACATATTTCTTTATAGTGGAGTGAAGGTGGAACTAATCTTCTCGATCTTGCCATCTCAGGAATTCATGTATACTGGGTGATTTTATATCAAATTCAAATCTGCACCCCAAATTCTCCTTTTCAACTAGTTTTCAAAGCTTGACTCACACACTGGATTCTCTTCATCTGAACCAAACCTATGAAACATTTAGACTTTTTAAACCCACTTTTGGCAAGAGTTGTTTGAAAGTTTTATTTTACAAGTCTTTGCTTAACTGCTGCCACACAGTAGTAGATTTAGCAACATCTGTGCGAAGTTCCAAGCAAAGTTTTCACACATACATGCACCAATGGGTAGGTTTAATGTTTTTGGTGCATGGTTTACCAGGTTACCATGGTAGCAAGTTAAACAGAACACTACAAATTTTAAAGGGAAAATCCCTGACATGGGCTCACTGGCACAATGATTTGAGAGCTAGACCCACAAAGCAGTTTACACTCAGATCCCCAGGAAGCATTTTAGAAGGCTGCACCCTTTTGGGTACTCAAATACTGTTAACCTCAGGGACTGTCAGGGGAGTCTCTGACCCCAGTTAAGGAAGATATAGGCAAGAGAATTCAAAATTTAGATTCTCAGAAACGCTTCATACTTTCTGCCCAAGACATCTGACAACGCATTAGAATCTACATTTTGGTACGTTACAGGCTACATAGGCAGATGAAATCTGTTTCTTTGCTGCATCCTCTATATGGGATGCTCTAAGATGCCCTATTGCCCACCTATCTATGGACTTCAGTTCTCCATCCAGAAGTCATCAGCTTGAAATCTTTTAATCAAAAACTGTTAGAGCAAAGACAAAGTGGATACTTAAGACCAATCTTAATGCTTGAGGCACTTCTCCAAAAGAAAGGAGGTGTGGAATTCATTTCTAGATCCAGTAGTTTCAACATTTTTTATACATGTTGTAACATAAATTCCCGTTAAGACAGGAACTCATGACTCTTGACAACATATCAGTGTGCCTCAATTATGAGACTAAAAAGCCATGCTCTTCTGTATTCATCCTCTTTGGCCTAAGTCCAGCTGTCTGAAGCTGCCAGAAGTTCCTAGCTTCTCAGTAGAAGCAAGAGAGATAAATTTAATCCTCTGCATTTTCACCTAGATGGGTCCCCTGTTCTGTTTATTGGGAATAAAAGTATCTTTCAAAGAACAGGATTCTGCTCTCAGAGCATAGCACTGCCTTACTTTGCAGATACGGGCCCTTCTTTGTCAGTCAGTTACACAGCAAATAGTGTCAGGTAATTGAAGAAAACTAGCTGTGGAATCAGCCACTTGACTTCAGCTACGCATAAGAGGCCTGTTCAAGCCAATGAGGGCAGGGGAAAAAAAAAAAAATCTTGAGTGAGCAGTCACAGTCTTGGTAAGCTTGTCAGCGTCTCTCCCGCACTACAGAATAGGTGACAGAAGTCCTCTTCTCACTACCTCAGTGTATACCAGGCTGTATTTGAAGACCCCAATTCAGTTCAACCCCTGTGATGCCAGAGGGGATTTGTTGCCCTCATGTAAGTAAAAGCATGTCCTTTGATCTCTTTTGCAGGGTGTCAAAAGACTCAGGGGAAACTTTTTAAAGCAGAGGAAACAGCTTATTGACTGAAATGTGCACTTCACGCATCTTCCCCTTCCTATACCATGGGTGTTGCCAGAGACAGCCCTGATTCTCCAGTTTTTGCTCTGACTCAAGGCGTGGCATACTAACTAGCCAGGACAGTAGTGACCTTTAAAAACTCACCCCTCTGTGATATTATTTATCAGCCTTCTTGTTCCTCAAATAAGTTACAGATGTGGACTTACACAGGTAGGAATATAACTCAAAAAGCTGAAGGGATGGAGATAACTTGGGATTTCAGAAATATCAGTTATCAAGTTCTAAGCTTCAGCAAGACTGACAGGGACAGCTCAAAACTGTTTCAACTTACAATGAGGCCTCCTTGTGCCAGGTATTGCTCTGGGGCATGGCACCTGTAGCTGCCACTAAAGATTCCTGGACCCGTACCTCAGCTGACCATTGCAAGAAGTCTAGCTCCATTTTCCTCCACCTGCCCATATGAATCCCTCTCTATATTGGTCCATGCACCATTTTGGTGAGAAAGGATGGACCTGAAAAAAATCTAGCATCCAGCAGAACACACGTGTAGACAGAAGTAGAAGGTAAGGATGATAGGTAGAGAGCAAGATGTAGAGCACAGTTTATCTCCGTTTTGAAAAAACTTTTAGTTCTTTAAAGGATGGAATGATCAACCATAAGAAACTTCTCCACCAAACAACTTGTGGGACATACCTTTTAAAAGCCCCATGATCTTTGTGATGGACCTTGAGAAATGCTTTAGGGCAGAAACAGATCAGTTTTCCCACTGCATAGCCCTCTTAAAACTTCCTTTCTCTCCCATCTGTATCCAATGTCCCATTCTAACTGACTGTACAAATGCTAAACCAGCCACAGAGCAGAACAGCAGCTGAACTAGCAAAAGAAGCCAGAAAGTCCAACTTGCAGGCCTCCGTGACTATTATTAGAGAAGCCTCCTTAGTCAAATAAGCCATGTAAATGCATGTGAACAAACTGTGTCCTTTTCATTATTTGATTGTTCATTATGTGTAGGGAAGGGGGTGCCTAATCACTACTGTCACCAACTGCTTGTGGCTGGTCAAGTTCAATAAGGAACCACTTGACTGTCCTTGTGAGGAAAACCAAAACTCCCTTGATAGCAAAAACTTTTGATTTTGTGTTACTCAACTTACTTATTGGTAAAAATCAAATCTCAGATTTTGACTCAAAACAAGCATGCAATAAGCAACTGATAATTTGTTTTCCATGCTTGAGTTTGATGACTCTATAAATCTTGCTCCTCTTATACTGGCATCACAACCACAACAACATTAGTAATTCAAACTCCAGTTTGTATTTGGAGCCTCTCTCAGGATGGAACTCAAAAGCTTAAGTCACGGGTAAACATTCTTCTGCCAAATCTGTTGCTCCCCATTCCCTACCACCCCTAGGCAAGGGTAAAAGACGGAGTTAATTTTTAAAATTAAACAAACAAAATATTTGGTCACTTAGTTTCAGTTTCTTCTGGCATTGATATCTTGTGGGTACTATATCAAGCCATGAAAAATAAATAAAAGGGAACTGAACATTTCAAACACTGTCAGTGAACTTTTTTCCAGTTCAGTAAGGTTAATAGGCCTTTTAATTTACAAATTCATAAGAATAGGATTATATTTGGTCAATATGTTATGTATATACTCATAGAAGTCTCACTACTAGAAATAGAAATTAGTTCCTCATGACAGAGTCAGGATTAGTTGTAATTAACAAAAAAAGTCACATTCAAACAGACTTCAGACAGCAAAGCTAATTACAGCAACTAGAATGTACAAGCAAGAAAGCTGTGAGCTTGCAAACCCTCGAACAAATGATTAGATTCCAGCATGTCAGTTGGTCCACAGAATCTGTTCAAGCAAGTTAAAAACATGCACAAGTAATTTACAAGACTGGGAGTAAATCAATCAATTCATTTTGGGATCAACCCAAATAAATTTCAGATCCTTCACAAAACTTCTTGCATTGCAGAAAACATGGACCCATGTCACGTTACTCTGTCAATTGTCTACATCAAATCTTCATATCCAAGAAATATTGAATTACAAGGCTCAATGTTATTTGTAATTCTACATTTACTATGCCTTGTAAGAAATGTTACATAGTATATCCATGCATCAACTGAAAACAAAAACAATTCATGAGTTCACAAAAAAGCTAGGGAATTTTTTGTCATTTTTTGTTGTTTTTTTTTTTTTTAAAAAGCACAAGATATGCAATGCCTTATTAAAACATCAAGGCGGTAAGCAATGAAAACCTAAAAAAGGAGGAAGTTCTCGATCAAATTTTCTTCTTGCCGTATGAACCCAGAGGAAGAATTTAATTTGCTGAACATTCCAATTATTTCTTCACACTAACAGAAGCTTTGCTCAGTGCAACAAGCTATAATTCTCCTTTGCACAGCTATTTGTAGAGAAAACGTTTTATTAAAAGAGCCTTCAAAGTGATGGTGTCAGCACACACAGCTTCCATTCCTTTTGTATGCTTTTCTAAATGTCAAATCAAAACATGGCAATGCGATTAAATACACTGGTAACCATAGTTTTATTATAACTGGCTTATAAATCATGTTATAGCTAATTAATCTAATTAACAGTCCTGTGTCCCAGATACATTACAGGAAAAGACCAAATCAATCCAGCCTTGAAGAAACCACTAATATGTCTCAGACACCAGCCCTGGATTTGTTGAACATTCATTGAATATTGACCTGCTGTGAAAATATTACTATACCTGCTGCTTTTATGGGACTGGACTTTGCTTGCCTTTTTTCATTAAAAAAATTTTAGGAACACAAGTTAATGCTATAAACTAAAGATACTTTGCTAGCAGCTTAGCATTTAAAAGATAACTAAGCTGATTAGATGAAACTCTTAGAAGTTTTAAGATTCACAGGTTGGAAGTTTAGTATTTTTCTGCTATGTACCCTTTTTATCTGCCCAAATTAAAACACTGGTACACAAATAAAACCACACTAAGTCCCTTGAAACTTGGGCTGAGAAGTCTCACATTTTCAGAAGGCAAATAAAGAGCATGTTGAAGCAGAGCAGAGTTTCTAATGAGTTAATGTTGAAAAGCCTCATGCAAAAGCAATCCGCATCAAAGCTAGCAGGCAATACCCTGACAGTCATCCATCAAACCAAAAGTCCCCTTAATAAATGCCAATTATAGGGCAAATATGCACAAACGCGGATAGCATAAGCCATGGGATCATTTCCTTCCAAGAAAATTAGTGACCAACAAAACACCCATGCAGTGTAAACTACCAGCCTGCCCTACAGCAACACTCACTCCTGACCGGAATACTAACTACTATTATTATTTCTCCTTTTTATTTTATTTTGTACCTTTGCAAGAGTTCAGAACCACACAGAATTTTGTTTGGGGTTATTCAAATTGTGAAGGAATTTGTATAGAAGTCTAGCATAACTTTGTAAAAGCCATGACATGCCTATAATGTATACAGAGTCTCTGACTTCCGCCGTAAGCGAGCCTTTTTCCTAACTTAATCATACTCAAATTTCACCCCTTTTAAAGATCCTGATTCAAAAATGTTCACTCATTCTCCACAGTCCACAAATTTATACCATCTCTTCCTGTGGTATTATATGTGCATAAATTAAAAAAGAATGGTCTTGTATAAGGACAGAAAACGGAACATTCCAAATCCCCACCCCGCCAAACCTAACTTCAGTTTATGAAGGAAAATGTTTGATACAACATACATTCTTATGAAATTATCATTTTATGTATGGATAGGATGTTTTTAATTTGAGCAGAGTTATGTTTCCCCAATCTAAAAACAAAGGGTAGTACAGCATGCTGAAGTCAAACAAACAATATTAAAAGCTTCTCCACTGTTACATTTGCCATGCCTCTGATTCATTGCAGGCCCTTTCCCTAACACCTTCTGCGTATCACACCTGACCAATGCTTTTGTTCTCCCAAGAGCAGATTTTTTAGATTTATTGTATCTGATATACAGTATACTGAAGAGTAACACGTTTTGGCCACATGGAGTGTCAGTGGTTCATACCTTGAGGTAACAGTTGAGGTCTAAGATAAAAATATTATGCTAATAAGACAAGCAGCTTTGTAAGAAATACTTAATACTAGTATAATGACAGAGAGAATTAATATCTTAGATGAAAACACGTTTGCTGTATTTATAGAAATGGATTAGAAAATGCTACATTAGTCCTTGTTTGTTGTCTCCTCTAATTGACCTCTAAAGTGACATCTTCCATCGTACAGGCTGGCCCGTGCTATGTTCATTTATTTCCATCTTACCTAAAATTATGATGAATGGTCTGAGCTCCATTCAATTATTGAAAATGTGCAAAGAAACAGAAACAATGAAACTGGCAAAGTACTCTGCATTCTTAGGAACAATTTAGGCTAATTAGCATCAACTTCTCCCCCATTCATCATACCCCTTTAGAAATATAAACAAACTGTCAGCTCTAACCTAACAAACAGATCACTGAGCTACTTAACACAAATTATTCTTACATGAAAAGCTCCTTCTCAGGCAATATTCTCCTCTAGGGCATCTGGGAAGCTGAGCTATTAAAATTGAAGACATATGTTTCAGTCAAACTTAACTCCCAGATTGTAGTGATCGCTGTTGTGACAGTTTTCCGTCAGCGTGCTGCTGCTGGCAGTGTACTACATATTCAAACAAAGCAATGCAACAATAGACTTCAATGATGCGTGTTCATTTAGTACGATATCAATGCCACCCAATTAGCTCCTCTTCTAGGTGTTGGATGCTATTAAAATTATTGCTTAGGTATAACTCCAGTCTCAGATTTCTTTGGGGGTTTCTTTTGGAATTACAAGTTCTGTGTGTTCCCGTGAGCATACAGAATGCAGCAGCTATGCCACTATCAGCTGTGACAATAGTTTAGTAATTAAAATCAAGCTGCAGAGGCAATGCTCTTAAGAGACCATAGAGGGGAGCACTGCTGTCACTCCTGCGTTCTAGTTCAAACTTCTGCATAGATGCCAAGAATAAAAGGACAGCTCTAAGCTAAAGGAAGACCGGGAGGTTCACAGAGCTGAATTCTTCCTTAACACTGCAATCCCTGTGCTACTTTCAGAGCCAAAATGATAATGAAATACATTTTTCTTCCCTTTCTCCAAAATACAGAAGGAACTAAATTGGTCCATACCTCATTAGGAGACTTTTGTGCTAAAGCTAAGGCATCTTTCATCACTTCAATAAAATAGTCCGCTATCTGGTGAAGGGAAGAAATAAACACTGGCCTGGAGCTTCCTGTCTCACAGGTAGTCTGAATTTAATTGATTTGTCTTCAGGTGAGAGGAGGAAGGAGGATCCTCCTTTAACTCCCTGATTTGGCCCCGTTGAAGAGTTCAGGATGACCTTCCTGAGCAAAACTTCATTTTCCAACAGGCCCTCACTGCTGGCTGCACACACGCACAATTGCTTTTTCCCCTTGGATACGGAACTTCCAGGGCCTGAAGGCATACAATAGGGAAGGGAACCAGACCAATTACATATAAGGTCCCCAAACACCTACCAGCAATGGCAAAATACTTTCTGAATCAGAGGAAGATACTATTTCTTGCTTCCAAAGAAAAGGTTCTTGCATGAAGACATGACAGCCGCCTCAAAAAGTGTTTTACACGTTAGTGCTGACCAGAAAGCCTGATCATAGAAGGGTTATTCAAACCTGACCGACCTGTTTGCAAATGAGCACCTAGACAAAGGTTCTTGCCGATTTTGTCTGAAATAGTATCACAGCTATGGACTGGATTAACCCAGAGAAATGGTGATGTATTTCATTTATCAAGACAGAATGAAGAGGGGTTTTACAGCAAGAAGACTAAAAACCCGTTTCAGACATCATAAACATAAATTGATACTTCACAGTAACAAATCAAGATTTTAAGCTAGACAAACACTTGAGATCTGAAGTAAAGAGATACAAGTCACAGCATAGAAACAATATTTAAACTTATCTTTGTAGATAAGACTGCTTAAAAGCTAGGTGCAGATGTGAGAAGAAACACAGTTTAAAAAAAATACAGTCTCATGAGAATCTCAGAGGGCTGAAGTGAAAAGAGAAATTAAAAGTACGTGCCTTTGTTCACACTAGAAGACAAAAAACATCTTGGAGAAAAATCTGAAGGCTGACCCCACAGAAACCAAGGGGAAATAAGCATTCAAGACAAGGGTAAGTTCTGACAAGCTGAGAAGAAGGATAGAGTACTGCTTCAGCAACTTCACTAGGAACGGGATATTAAAAACCTTTGGGCTAGAGGAATAAGTAGTGTTTTAACAAGACAGAGGCTGGCTTAAGATGAATCATTCTACATCATTTTTCAGCTACCCAACAACAGAAGTACCTAAATCTCATCAAATATCAACTCAGAGAAAGAGTATATTCATGAAAACTGACCTCTAAGTTACAACACTGAAGTGTAGTGTAAAATGGAAATCTTATGATTGTATCCAGCTCCTATACTCTTCTGGTTTTGTTTGCAATGTCCACTTAAAAACATGAATAACTCTGCTCTAGAAACAGGGGCATGAAATTAGATTCAAAGGCACCCAAGAAGTGTTCAGTGCTGCTCTGTATTAGAGCAGAAACTGGAGGTACAACACAAACACAGCAAGGAGAACGTCACTTCAAGAGCCAGTAGTCTTCCCTGTATGATAAAAAAGGATTTTCTGAGGTGGGGGTGTTTTATATCTGATAATCTCAAAGAGGTCACCAACCAGCAGTTTTTGCTACATTACTGAAAAGAAAACAAGGAATATGGGTATGCTACCTAAATACCAAGTTGTATATTCCAGTTCACCTATTTTTTTTCTTGGTCCAGCCATTAAAAAGACATTTTCTGTGTTTGCATCTAAAGAGCATCATGATGACAAATGATCACACAGATTTCATCTTCAGTTTCAATTGCTGTCTCAACAGCTACAAAACTCCTTATTTCTCAGAAGCTATATGCATGTGAACATGATTGCCTTAGAGCCAAATAAAATAAATATTATATCAAATATCTGGAAGTTACTTCCAAACTGGCATCAGACTTTCTCTGGACTTCAGCATAGCTCAATGAAACTTGCACACTGTATTTTTACCATGTTATATAAATCAGTGTGCAACATTCAAGGATTAGTTTCCTATTTACACTGAGTTGCTCTCACATGGCTGTTATTTAATGTTTTCCTTATATTTTCAAGTGTTTTCTGTTGGTTCAGAGATGTTTTCTTCCTGGTTGCAGTGCCTTTTCAAGGCACAGCATCAAGTAATAGAAACAGACAGGAAATAAGCGTTGTTGCTCTCCAGAGGATGATTAAGCAAGTCTGCACAAGTTCCCCGAAGTTCCCACAAACAGGCTCTTATGTAACAACATATGTTTTCAAAGATATTTTCTGAGCAGTGAAGAGTCTCCATGGGAAAAACATAAACTAGGTTTATAATAAACACTGCAGAACGTGAAATAACTATAAAATAGAGCGCTATAAACGAAGTAAATTATTAGATACTTAAGATACTATAGCAACTGATTCTCATTTACAGTCCTCAAAATGAGTCTTGGTCAATAAAGTACCCCCGTCCTGCAGTCTTTCTTATGCAAACAAAGTATATTCCATGTTCCTTAGAACATCATCCGTAATAGTCTGGGACCAGTCCAGATGATTGTTTTAATGCAAGTAGTCCAGATGACTTCAGTAGACTGCTGTGAAGAAAGCAGAATCCATCCTTTTCCTCTCAGTCATGCCCAGAGCAGAGTTTCTTTCAACTTGAGAAAAGTTGTTTGTTTGTTTGTTTTTTTTAAAAAAAGAAGTTCCCTAACATTTCCCTTGTGTTAGATCTTTCTGGTATATGCCATCATTAGATTATTCAGTACAGCTATGGATACAGTTGAAGCTGTTCAGTATTTTTATACTTTGAAAGATACACACACATTATAAAACACTAAGCTTTTCTGTCTTTCTCTTTAATTTTAAAGAAAATTCTGAATCATTTTATTACAAGAATTTTTAAACCTATAGAAGTGGTTATTTAGATTAATATGAAGAAAATACTTGACAAGCCAGCACAAGACATGAGTATAGACTACAACGTACTTTGATTTTTCTACCAATAAATGAAAATTTTGGAATGTGAACATCAAAGAAGTTAACAAATTACACAGCATAATATATTAAGTTTTCAAGTTACTTTCATTTCTCTTATTTTACAGCCCATTTACAAAGATTTGATACTGCAAAAGTAGAAAAAACAGGTCAACCAACAATGACAGTTAACTACGCTCTCACAAACCAAGACCCCAAGCTGTGTTCCAGCAGAATATCTTGTATGCTCTGGAAGTCTGCTAGTAGTAAGTCTGATTTCTATGAACCATGCTATGCATTTTATTTTCACATTGCATGCGCAAAAGCTTAGCATTGTGCACTAAAGACATTGCCCAGATGTGTAAAATCACACACAGCTTATCCTGTTATTCCTAAAAATCAACAACTTAATATTTCACATGAAAAGAACATCTATTCACAAAAGGATTGGATGCCCTTAACTTTTTCAATTAGTCTGACACTGCTGCTGTATACTCATTTTAAGCTTTTTTTTTTAACTGTTGTTCCCAAGACATTGAAGAGGTATGTAACACAGGGGTTCTCCCAGACAAAGCAGAAATTTCCTGGTGTGCAAAAGCCGTATGGTCACCACTGAGAAGTTCAATTTATTTCACAACAGCACTAAAGTGAGAAATCACACGATGGTTAAAATCTAATGACAACATGCCACCTTCTCATGCCCATATGTTATGTCTTATAGATATTGAAGTATCTTGAAACAAATGTACTTTTTATGATTTACTATTCCTGCCTAGCTGATGCTGCGTTGTATTGGTGCATGCCTATGCCTGCATGGTTGAGAGTGGGAATTGACTCTGTGGAGTTGCTTAGTCAGAAACTGAACTAGAAGTGACCTAACAGGCCATTTTCCTGGTCAAACAGGATCATTCTTCCTATTCTACTCCAATCTCTTTTCTAATGCCCTGTTAAAGAACCCAGGTGGTAAGACTTTCATCACTTCCTTCTTTCACAGATTGTAGATCTCACTGCTTGAAAGCGATACCAAGTCATTCTTTCGAGCATGGCGTTTCATTTTCAACTCCTCTTACACATGTTTTTAGTCCAAAACAAATTATGATTCAGTACCAAACATTAGCCAAAACAGGCATGACGAGGATTATCTAAAAGGTATTATAATGTATCTATTTCACTCTATTTTAAAAATTTGAGCAAAATTAAAAAAAAAGTAAACCTTCCACTCACAAACAGCAAGAGCTGAAGCCAACTATTGTTATTCCATACTGGTTTGGGTATGATTTTGATCTCAGATCTTACTCTGAAGTGTCTTCAAGGAAGTTACATAATGAAACTCTTGGGTGAGAGATAGAGTGAACAAGCTGCAATTATGTTGATACGACCTACTCCCAATCATAACAAAGAGAGTCCATAAAAGGTAAGAATTGCATCTCCAAAACATATAAAAAAAAGTAATTGCATTGTAACAACTTTAAAAAACAATGAAAAAAGAAAAGCACTTTAGAACAGCCCTAGTGAGCAAAACTGAGAAGGCAACTGCTAGAGAGTTAAAAACAAAGCTTCAATGACACAGAAATGCTGGAAGGCAAACAAATGCCAGCCTATGGGACTGTAAGTCTAGAGGTCTGGTAAGAGAGACTGCTTGCTTCGTTCAATTGTGCACAAGTTTGCTGTGGTCCCTTAATACACATCTTTCCCAAGTAGGGTAATCACAAAGGGATCATAAAGTAGATAATCCAAGTTATTTTCCCATCATCTCTTAAGTCTTGCTTAGTACAGCCTTTAATACATTATTCAGAATAAAAATTAAGGAAAAAAAACATACAATTTTTCTGTCCCTCTTACGCCTAATGAGGTGATCTAGAGCTGAAAATCTACGCCTTCCAGGTCGCATGAGCCTCTGAAGACAACGGATGGAAGCACTGCAGTTAACAGAAGCGTCAGGAAAATCCGAAAAGCTGCCAAAGCATTCCTGCTCTTCAGTCAGGAACTGCAGAGCTGCCAAAAACAGGGGTCAGGAACAGAGAACTGACAACTTGTTCAAATGCTTTCCAGGCTATGCAAGTCATGATTCTCAGGGCAGTTGAGCTCCCTAGTTGCGCCTACATAACTTGAAAAAAGGCCACGGGTGGAGAGGCAGGCCCTAGGCCAGCTTCTGGACTGAAAATTACTTATTTGCATTTTAAAAAACACAAAACCTGTCACTCCATGGGAGCAGGGAAGATGGGCTTAGGCCAAAGCCTGTTTACAATTCCACCCAGGCTGATGGATGCTCTTTGAACAAGGGAAATTCCTGCTCATCCATTAAAGGGCTATCTAACAGACATGGAAGTGAAGGGGAGTCTTTCTACCAAGTTCACCTAAGCTCTGCATCAAACCAAGCTCTCAGATGATTCAGTGACTGTTGTTTCTAAAACTGTTTCTAAAACTTCAGTTCCTACATGGAACTGAACAAATGGACTCCCCCAGCTTGGTGCAGCCATAGGAAGAGTCAGGTTTGGGGCCTGAGTAAATGTACAGCTTTTGCTTCTAAGCCTGTACACTGGTTATTAACAGATCTTAGCATGCATATGGATGTTCATTTAAGGAGTAACTGAAGCAATTCAGGTAGTGAATGCTAGTTAAGAATTGGTTAATTGAATAATATTGGTTAAAAGACATGTAGTCAGCTAGGACCTTTAGGTGCTTTTCGCACTAAGCACCAGCCAAAGGAAGATACTGAAATTTGTGGTTTCAGTTTAGGTTGACTGATCTATGAAGCGGTAGAGGGATTCTAGGCCAATGTATCTTCTGTTGTCTCAGATACCTCTTTCTCATTTAAATCCTTCCATACAAGCAGGGGACTTTAAGCTCCAAAATGGGCCACTAAACATATAACTAAACGTTATATCCCCTATTTCTGCATGGTCCAATTAAGAAAACAGCTCCCAGAAAAATCACTGGAATGCAAAATTACAGACCACCAGCAGAAGAAAATTGTCTTGAATGAAGGGACAAGTGCAGGGCCTCGAGTAAGCTAGGTACCCTACTTACATTTCTAATACTATGAAGAACTGAAGCAGATTAAGCAAATAACAACACTTTTGAAGCCTTAAGCCTGAAATAGAAGTAATCATTATGAGCCTGCAGAAGTATCCCACAAACACTCAAAGAAATGTTCAAGAACAACTGCGTCTTCAGTTCTGCTCTTTTGCACAGTGTGTACACCCCACCAACCATGACTTAACATGTTTTTTTCTGGAGTTGCCACCTTGGCTAATTTAGTGGGCACAGATCCAATTCACAGCTCTTCTGGTTTACACTTTTCTCAAAGTGTCATTTTGAAAATGCCCATCAGAAGGAAAGATGCAACACAATTTACCTTATGTTGCTTTACTGCCTATTTTAGTGACTCTACAGTAAGCAGCTTGTTTCAGGACACGCAACTGAAGAACAGGAAAGAGTGCCACTGAAATGGATGCTATACTTGACTCAATTTGAAGCTACTGTTCTGTTTAAGCTTTTCTCATTATTGTCAGAGGAATCAGCATTTATCCTGGTCTCAATATCCCCTCACGCACCACACACCTATGACACTTTCAAGGTCTGAAACTGCTGCTTTGAGGCTAAACCCTTAAAGAACACACTAAGAAATGCTGTATGCTATTGCACCTACACTAAATTCTCTGCCTCATTTAGGCAATGCACACTGGGTTAGGCAGGATTCCTGAATGCTTGATTCACAGACAAGGTAAATACTCTTGAGGTTCCTCAAGAGCCAAAAACCAGAGGACTCAACTGAAGAGTGGCACTGAGTCACACCAAGGAAAGGGAGAAACTCTCCCTTCAGTATCAGGCACCTAAGTTCTCAGCAGCTGTAAGGCATCTCTTTCTAACTCATATTTTCAACCTGCAGCCTCATCCTAGAGTTAGATGCATTAACATTTGTCCCTCTTTTGAAAGAGCAATGACAGTGATTGTACCCACCAGCCAACAGGTAGGCAAGTCAACAAGTAACTGAATTATAACATCAAGGCAAGCAAAACTGATTCCTTGCCTGCCTCTACCAAAAGGGATTTAAACCTGCCTTTCTCATCTCCAGGAGTCTGCCCTAAATGCTAAGCTACAACAAAAGAACTGCAGGAGGTTAAGTTTATTCATTCCCTTCTGTTCAAACCAGTCCGTTTTGCATAATTAAAAATCCACTTGATCAAAGGCTATACTATGGAAGAGGCACTATGGCTATACTGGAAGAGGCACTGATGTGGGAAGCAGGAAGTCTGGATTATCATCTCAGCTCTGAGGAAACATTTAACACTGAAATTTAAACCTCCTTACTTGCTCCACGGTCATGCTTAGTCTAACAAGCACACCACCTTTCTCGGCCCTTAAATATTTCATGCAAAGGTGGTCAATACAGAAGGCTGAGAGCATGAGCTGTTTCCCACAGACTTAGAGTGGGCACCATACTACCCCAACGCAGTGAATAACACAGGCTTCAGTTTTCACAGGCAAAGAAGGAGCTGAAACCAAGTGTCTTGCATCAAAGTTGTGCAATCTAACGCTGGAGAGCTAGAGCAAGCAGATGCAGGACAAACCTGTGGGGGACTATCTATCTTCCTACAATGGTTATACAAAGCCTGATCTTATGAAGCTGCTCTAAACATGTCTGCTGAATGGAGCCCTGCAGAGAAGATGAAGGATGCCTGCCTACACTGTTCATCCTAATACAGCTTAGACATGAGTAAATCTACAAACCAAACATTTATGCCTAGCAAATCTGATTATTGAAAACTGAGCTCTCATTCAAATGAAAATTGAAAGAACTTTTCAGAATACATGGAAAAAAAAAAAAAATCAGGCACCTAGTCTACAAAAACAACTTAAATTTAAATCTTAAATGTCTGTAGTCCTTAGGCTCTTATTTGTTTCAAGAATGTTTACATCTGGTATTTCAGCCAAAGAGTTCTGTTTTGTTTTTAAGTGTATGTACATCTGTCACATCCAGGCAGGTAAGTGTTAAAAGCAATGGGAAAACAATAGGAGGCTAAACTATGCAATGCAATAAGAATGTTTAGCATGCCCTGACACTCCGATTTCCCCCCTCCCCCCTTCAGGCATCTAATTGTTTGCTTTTCCTCCTACATACAATAATGAAGTGAACTACAATCAAAGTGTGATGACAAATGGTCCCAGGGTTTGCATTCTTCAGAATATATTGGCATTTGTAAACCAAAAAAGAACGATAGATGTAATCAACCACCCTCATACAAGAGAAGAATATGTTGGCAAAATCTTCAAACCACATTAAGCACTAATTTGAAAGTATGTTTGAAAAGAAGAAAGCAATGCATCTAATACCAGTTTATTTGTGTAACAACAACTAGAAACTGAACTTGCTAGACATATTTTGAAAGATGGAAACAATTAAAATACATTAGTGATCTAAACAGGCACCGTATTTTAAAAGAAAAGAACTTTAAACAATCAAGGTTACACATATCCACATTTTGTTGACTAATCCTCACCTTGCCTTGATCTGCTAATATTGAGTACTTATATTACATGGAAACATTCCATCTGTGCTTACAGAAATTCACAAGAGCTAAATCTCTTTGCCTATGGAAAGAGTGATAGTGATACATTCTCATGAAAAAAAAAAACCACATCAGCAGCAGGATGGCTATTGTTCTGTCTCCAACATTAAATACTTTGACCCTTCTATCCAAAATACAACATACTGCTCCAAACACAGCATGGCCAGGCCACACCATGTTATCAATGTACCCACTAAACAGTCAGCTCATTTCACTAGTAAATAAAAACGGACAAAGCACACAGAGGACGTTACTCACATCTTCCTCTTTGTTAGTAATATCTTGACAAGAAGGCTTAGCAAGGAGATGAATAATTAAATATTATTTAAAATAAAGTAGTTTTAAGTATTTAATACTTAAATTCAAATAAGTCTTAAATTTGGGATTAACATAACCTGCACTGTTTGCAGTCGTGTTTGAAATGCAGTACTTCAGATTTCTGGACACTGACAACCCCTCCTTCAAAACAAGATCAAGTCATTCCAAAGCATAAGCATGAACTGTTAAAGATAGAGACATCTTTAGACAGTCATTTTTGACCTGCTGCAGTCTTACCATGCTATCAGATGCATACAAGCTTCAGAAAACACTGGCACATGTCTTCATAACATGATATTTCTTTCTTTTGCATGCTTTGATGAGCAGCAAAATTCTTAGTATTTATAATCATTGTCATTAGCATAATATCAGCACAGTGAAACTGAACAGTTCATGCCCACAAGCTACCGTATCCAATCTTCTGAAAACATAGACATCACTACAGTGATTATGGTTGCTTTTAGTCTTGAGGATTTTATGCGCAGCAGAAACTTGGCTATAGAGAATGATGATACAGAGTTGGAGATGTCCTGATTGATTTTCAGTCTTTGTTTTACATAAGGCATGGTTCCAATCGTTACTTTTGCTGTGAAATTACTTTTAATTAATAAGCTATATAAATGCCTTAAGAGGCCATGTTAATTAATACTACTTGGCGTTTTTTGTTTGGTTGGTTTTGGGTTTGGGGTGTAATTGGTGCATATCAATCCCTACTTCAGAGAACAAGGAAAAAAAAATCAATATATCAGTGTTTTCAAATAAGGTACAACATTTGCAGCTAATATACCAGAATTTAAAATACCAAACAAAAAACAGGGGTAAATACTTTCCTAGTACTATAGAGTACTTGAATTTTAGTAACAAAATGGTGGTAATTACCCCATGAAACGGCTTCATCATTCATTAAAAAAGGTTAAATAGTAAAACACTGAAGACAAAGAATAATAATCATCTACTTGATGACTCTAAAATCACCATTGATAGATTGAGTAGACATATTTCAAAACACACACAAGCAGTGCCATCACACTATAATATTTATGTTTTAATAGTGATACACCTTGCTCTACATGGTCTTGAGACAGTTTTCAGGAAATTCCTGCTTCAGAGGAAGAGAAAATAAAGTAGTGAAATAGGAATTTGACAGGCAACAGAGAATCAGGACTAGAAAATATGAATGAGGTCACCTGTTAAATATCAATTTAAGGAACAAACTTGAGAGATTTGCAGTTGTAAATGCAATCACAGCCAGCCACTAGAGAAACAAGTAAGCAGTATACACAGAACAAATGTATCATACTCAGCCCCTTTTTCAACCCTGTTTCACATTTTTGTGATGGCTGTTCAAACGCCTTAAGTATCAGTCTTCACTTGTATGATAAAACAGGTAAGTTCTGGCAGTAATACAAGCTCTACCACACATTTATTAAGAGTTATGTTCTTAAAATTACCACTGTTGATGTGAGTTTCAAGAGGAATGAAGAACTAAATACACATACACTGCTAATATACAGTATATTATGAAGGCATATATGGCATGGAAGAATATTTCCTAAAATCTTTATATCTACCCCTGATTTAATAGGTACTCAAAGTTATATGGTTGCCACTGAATTCTACTAATAGCTGTGTGGGTCACTAGGATGTAGTTTATTAACAGATGGACATTCTTGTTCAGAGTTAGAAGAATAAAGTGTACAGTGAAACCATCCAACTGTAAAAGTGTTACTGGAGAGGGGAGGAAAACTTAAGGAGAAAACTAGAGGGTTGAAAGTAAAAGAGTCTCAGAATAACAAAGGTATCTGTCATCTGTGAGGTTGTGTTCAGTAAGTCAAGAAATATTTGTTTATATAGTTAACACATAACATGAAAACAAGAAAGCCCAGACAGAAGTAGTGAGTGGAGCTTAGATCTTCAAACTTCAAGTGTGCAAGTAGATGCTGTGCAAGGTGACCATATCTGAGTGGGCACCGCGTCCACCAGTGCAGGACCACCAAGGCCAGTATCTGGCTGTTTTCCAAACACAAGGCCAAAGTTCCAGGTGTTCAGAGGCACTGCTCCAGCTCCACCAAGAACACAGTTACACTATAGGTCTTCCAAACACAGAATTGGGGTTTTATTGAAGCCAGGGAATTTGTGCCCAGGCACCTATAACATTAGTGACAATGTTTGAAAGTAATATAACAGTTTCCACAAGTGCTTATAAAATTTTCATAATTACTGTGAAAGCTTGTAACTTCCAGACTATGGAAGGCTCAAAAACCAATTTTCTTCCATTTTAATCTAGAAGTAACACAGGCAATATTCTATGTGAAAAAGTTATTCTTAATTTAAATATTTTTCAATGAAGTGTTATACAACAGAACTTTTCAACTAATACCATACTTTCCCGCAGCACCTACAGACTGATCTTTAACTACTTCCAGTAACTTAACTGCAGTATTTTTGTCCTAAAACATCTTCTCTTTGCACACATGAACTCAGCAACAGCACAGCAGCCTGAGTATCCTAGTAAGCTTTTTTTGATTTGCTTTTGTCTCCAAACAAGACAGTGGAGAAGCCCAACACTGCCATCTCCACCTTACATGCTGAAGTACAAGTATCACACGCAAAAAAGATTACAAAATACAGCAAACAAGAACATATGTAAAAGCTTCTAAAACTTTTACTAGCAAATCAAGAGAAATACTGTCAAGCAGAAAATTTTTTAACCAATGTAGTGTACCAGAAAAACCTCAAAATCAACAGCCTCGAAGCCTAGAGAGGACAGAGCAAGAGAGCTGAAAATGCCAATTCCCCTAATTTCCAGCGTCGGCCCCTGCCCTCAAGTGACCTGCACCAGAAAGGCAGAAGACATACTTGAAAGTGTTTCTATGCCTTGGTTTATCTGTCAGTACTCTGGATTTACACAAAATGTGAAGGTTTTTCTAGTGATGGGTTTATGCACTGGGAAGCAGATGATCAGCATGAACTGCCATAGCTGCAATTTGCTGTTTTTTCCACACACACAGTCAAGTGGATTATACACTGAGTAAAGTGCAATACGAAGCCCAAAATACATTCCCCAGATCCTAAACTCAATTTATTAGTAGTGTACGTCCATCAACATACCAGTAGCATAAAGAAGAATTTAAGCTCGCTCTTAAAAAGCGGACTGGAATCTTCCTTCCCTCTTAATCCTCACACAAAGCTGAGCAAAATCCTTTTTCCTGGTGTGGATTATTTCAATATGCATCTTCCTTTAACGATAGAAGCAGGTCCTACGAGGGGAAAATATGAAGTGACAAATAGCTTCATTAGCTACCACAATAGAGCAAGCAAATTAAATTGCTGATGTCTGTTAAGCTTTGGGTGAAGTTCAGAAGCAGAAGTATTCTTGGCACTCACTGCAGCCTGACAAAACAGGTAAGCAATCCAAAAGCCAGCTGCTACCTGAACCATTACCTACTTTTCCTCCACTGACTGGGAATTCCTGCCAGCTCCTGCAGTTCAGGCAAATAAACTGACAGAAAACTAACCCTACCAAAAGCAATTAGGTTTCTGTCACTTAAGCTCCTCGGATCAGCTCCCTAAAAGGCGAGCATCATTTCAAAGAGTTTCCTAACACAATAAGAACAGGCATAGATAAATAGCACTGCCTCTCTTCTTCATAGGTCAGAGAATCATTGCAACAGAAGAAGAATACATTGTCAACTTAAATGCACACAAAATTAGTGCAGATTCTAACCTAGATAGTGACACAAAAGCAACTGAGATGAAAGCAACAAGTAAAATGAGAAAAGCATTCTCGTAGGTAGCCTTTGGCTAAAGAAAGAAGCAGGGCTCACACACGCAAGTTTATCACTACCAATAACACAAGCTAATTGTAAAAGCAAATAACAAAACCGGAAAAAATACAAGATACCAGACTGGCAAGCACCCTTTCTAGTGTTCTACTTTTGTGAAGTGTTAGCATACAATAACACAGGACTAACCCAACCGAGGAACAGTTTGGACAGGAAACTTCCAGGAAAAAGGGAGGTTCAACATACGTAAAGTTTACGCTTAGTAAATATGGAACTTTCTTCAAGAGACAGCCTATAAAGCTTGGGAGTTTATTGCTTTAGGCATCAGAATGAACAGAAGGAACTGAGTCGATATATTTACTGGCTATGAGAAGCGTGAAAAAAAGCTCAGGGCCTTCATTTATTTACCTACTTTGTAGATATGAAAAAGGAATATTTAAACTACATACAAGAGGAGAGACTTTGGAAGAGATCGCTGATGGCAAATATTTTCCCCATCAGCAGGTTTGATACCATCAGGGTTCTGGCAAGAACACACAGGAAAACAAAGCACACAGCTGTATACAGTCAGTGCATCCTGCCATGTAAGTCCTGCTTGGCACAGAACGTGTTTTAGAAAAATCTCAATCACCTGATGTTCTACGTACAAAGCACAACCATCAGTTTTAGAAAAAGCTAGAGCTGCTGAGCAGAAGCAAAGTAAAGCAAAACAAATGGAACTTCCATTGAATGGAAACAGACCTGAATGAGATGTTAGCACTGTCAGACCACTGCCAATCTGCATCCTTCAACAGATGAGGGAGAAACATAAATATATGCTGGGCACTGAACAATGGAAGGAAACTTGTGCTCAGTCCAGCCCCAGAAAAGACAGAGTTAAACCACCAACTCAAAGACAACCAAAGATGACTAATACATATGGGATGCAAATCTCAATAGAAAATAAGAAATTGAGCAAGTCCCAGCTATGACTGAAAGAATAACTGAGATGTTCATGGAAGCTTCTAAGGCAAATACTGACAGTCCTCTTATATCACAGTTTCAAAGTCTAAACTAGGAAGTCAAGACAAAACAGCAATGGTGTTAGACAAATGTAAACAGGCTCAGACAGAAAACTGCTTAGGTTTTAGCACACTTAGTAGCAATAAACTCAGGAGAGGTTTTTTTTAATGTCTGTGGAGCCCATAAAAACCCTGTTGCTCACTCAGCAAGACTGCCATTTCCAGACTGATTACACATGAGCTATTTCCAGATACGCACCCCAGATCCTTTGGCGAAAGGCTGGTGAATCCAGGTCCAAAATCCAACATTGTCAATGTGACTTTACATACACAACTTGGGGTAAGGGAAGTCAAATACTAAGAAGAATTTTGTTTAAGTTTGAGAATAAAAGTTTGTCCTGGTTTGAGCAACACAGGACTAATTTCTATTCTAATACCTGGGAAGACTGCACTTTTAGAAGACTCTAGTGTCTGAATTTGTGAAAACATTTACTTTATAGCCAGCTATGGTATGTGGGTTCCAAGGTCGCAGTGTTTTTGAGCTCACCAGGTGCAGGGATGAGGAAGGGCAAGACCCGGGCACTTGACACAAGCTGGCCAACAGAATTATTTCATACCATGAACGTCACATTCAATATAAATTAGAAAATTTCCTTCCTCTCTCCCTTGATGGCTGCCATCCTAAGAACTTCTTGCCCCAGTGCCAGACCCTTGAGGCCTTCCCTGCCTCTCGAAGCCATAGTGCTCGCTGTGTCTGACATTTACTGCACACTACTGGGAGTGCACAGCTTCCTATGAATATAATTGGCT
This sequence comes from Ibidorhyncha struthersii, assembly GCA_013398815.1. Taxonomy (NCBI): domain Eukaryota; kingdom Metazoa; phylum Chordata; class Aves; order Charadriiformes; family Charadriidae; genus Ibidorhyncha; species Ibidorhyncha struthersii. The sequence continues at coordinate 9,573 of VZSZ01010705.1, read as the reverse complement.
GAGTATAATCTTTGTATATTTTGTATTGGTATTGGTATCAATATTGGTTCTTTAGTACTATTAACGTTAATCATCTAGTCTTATTCTATTATATCTGTTTATATTTCAACCCCGGGGTTTCCTTGTTTTTCCCCAATTCCGCTTCCCAGGTGGGGAAGGGTCATTGGGTGATAGAATGATTGTCTAAACAACAATAAATTGTTATGGGTTTCCTCAAACCATAACAAAGTTCTAGAACAGAACAGGAAATAACATACATTAAGAACACTGCAGGGTTATCAGTTTTCCAAAAGATAGTGATGGTGCTCTTCTACGCACCATAGAACTATTTTTAATAAACATTCTGGTGCAGGAGTACCTGGCAACGGTTTGCACATTTTAGAAGTACAAATTCAGAGCTGGCTAGATTTTGCAACTATGAGCTCTACAGCCTGTTACAAAAATATTTTTTCTCTACCACAGATATAAACCAAGAATATAAACTATCACAGAAATAAAATTAATTAGCTATCACAAAAGCCATTTCCTACAGGATTGGATTTTTTTTAAATGAGCAAGTTTTCCAACATTTTAGCCTAATGTCCAAATGCAGGTGGGGATATCCATTCAAATCTTGTGCAGGATTTCATAGAGACATAACTTAGATTGACTCAGATTTACAAGTAACTTAAAGCAGCATTTCTAATATAGTTAGAACCAGTAACTTAAGTAAGGTGGGATCTTCGGTGGTCATCTGGTTCAACCCCCTCTCAAAGATGGGCCAACTCTGAAATTCATTCAGACTAGACAAGGCTCTGTGCGGTCCATCAATTATTCTTTCTGTATTTTATAACACTGTAGAGAAGACTGAAGCTTTCAACTTACATATGAATTATGCATTGTTCATCCTTAATTGTTGTGATTAACCTCCATTCTACAATAGTTACTACAAAAGTAATTTTTTTATGATAAAATTTAGGTTTTGGAATTTAATATTTACCAAGGTTATTTAAAAATATTCAATTAGCAAAGTAAAATTTTTAACTACTTTGGTATAAAATGAATATTCTTCCCATTTAAAACTTTTTTCCTATAAGCAGCATGTGACAACAATCTTTTAGGTTTTGCTTTAAATTAAGGCAAAATACCTTCCTCCAGCATCATTATAGCTTTTTTCTTCAGTATGGTTTTTAATCACTTGATGTATTTCAGCCAAGCACAGCTTCCAAAGTCACTGCGATAAGAACCCTTTACCAGCCTGTCCTACCAGATAGGAGCTTACTTTAACCCCATTCTACTCCTGCAAACCTGAGTGACTTGTAATTAAAAATAAGGCCTGTTTTATTCAAATACTTGATATATGCTTTTAAGCACCCAGTTTTAGGCACTCAAAATAGAAAGAGTGTTGTTTGCCTACATACTTTAGGGCACTGCAATGCCTAGAAAGTTACTGCCTGACTTCAAGAGGACACTTCAGAGCACCCGAGCCCACAGCCAGTGAAATTCAACAACGGGTCCATTCCTGTATACATACAGGGAGTAGCCACCTAGAGCCAGTAGCGAGTATGTTAACATGCTGGACACCACAGGATACCTGATACAGATCTAGCATAGTTCAGAAGAGGTTCAGGGAAAGAGTATCTTCCATTGATTTCAGTGGAACTGAGATACTGATTAGTCTCGTGGTTCAGGCACCTCCAGTTCCCCTGGAACTGAGGAATGACAGTTCTCCTGAAAGTACACATGAAAAGTTAACATGTTAGGGCCCAGAAAGAACAATTGTTATGCCTAAGGCTGCCCTCAGCTACAAAAATGAAACACATTATTTCACTTCTCGGAAGAGTTGACTGACCACCAGGGCCACTGCATATACAGTTACTCTCTCCCATGTTTGATCTGTACTGCAAGATTCAAAGACCTAGAAAGAGAGCAAGAATGAACGCAGTTTTGCAGCCTGGTGAAAAAACACTCTTGGAAAAAGAATTTTCTTGGTTCTTTAGTTCCCTGGGCTACAAGCCAAGACAAGGAGGGTCCCAATTCTTTCACTTGTTTCATGAATCTCCTGGGTCTGTTCTGAATTTTTTCGATAAGCCAGAGGCGCCCAGTTTTTCTTATGCAGAATGCAGGCAGTCTAAATCTCGTCCATAGTCAAAACTATTTATACTACAAAGTTGAATATGGAAAGGTTTACAAAAAAATTAGCAAACTTATAAAATATGTTCAAGTTTTACAAACAGCTCAACCATCATACAAAATGTAATATAGTGATTTATTCTTGTCTGAATTTAATTTCCTAAACATAGAGTTTATCATCAAAATAAAGACAAAGCAAGCCATCCCTAATTCCGGTTGCACTAGATAAGGTTCCAGCCCTAACAATGTCCCACTGAAGAGGGGTCTCTCTCTCAGCTTTTCAGTTCTTCACAGGTTTTGCAATTAAGGTTCTAGGTGCAATTATAAAAATTAATTAAAATGTAGGAAACAAAGATTAAGACTGAACAGAAAAAGATCAGTTTAAGACTGAGCTGGTAATAATTGTGATGCCATCTCTACTTGACTGCAGTGTTTTTCCCTGAAGGATGCTACCCCCCATTCAGCACACAGAATGCTTACAGCTCAGTCTGAGTAACAAAGTAGCATTTAGTCTATTAGGGTCCCTTCTTAAAAATAGTTGGAAGATGGACAGATACCCAAACAGAGGGCTGTAGGCAAGCAGAAAAAAATAAAAAAATATAAAAAAAAAATAATCACAATTAAGGCAGTTAAAGCCATCTCTTCCTCCTCCCTTCCAGGATTATGTCCCTGCTTCTGTACAAATTGCATAAAACATTCATAGCATCCCAGTAAACACATCTACTTTACTTGCAGGTGATGTCTATCTTGAGGAATCAGAGAGGACTAATAACTCCTGCAAGTCTCAGCACACCAACCAAGCGTTCAGTGAAAATACTCAAGGAGCATAAGGAGATTCACACATAATCAAGAAAAAAGTTGTGTTGTATGCATAAGTGATAACATTACATGAGAAGATGAGTATTTAAATAGAAAGCCATTATTCTTTCTATTTACTGAAGAATGTATACATTGATATAATGAAAGGTAAGATCATACTACATAAGCATAAAGTTGTTGCCTCAGTTACTTCAGCCCATGCACTCTAGGACTGCAAGACTACGCAAATGACTAGTCCGATTAGAAGTGTTGTGTCAACTGATCAGTATTCTTGCAACACTTTTAAAGAACATTTCTGAATGTAGAAAGTCTTTGTGTGAAGACAATATCTAACCACAACACTGTATAAACTGCTTTATCAGAAAATTTTGAAGTTCATTCTACAGTGCCCCTTATCTTCATATCAACAATTTAGACAAGTGACATTTTTCGTGGATGTTTAAGGGCTATCTGCTCCACTTTTTGCGTCTCAGAAGTCTTCAGAAGATACTTGTGTTTGCATAAACTTCAGTTTTAAATCAACTTCATTTTTCCCCATTCATTTTCAAAAACTTCGCTTAGAGTTTGTACAATCCTTTGTGTTTATTACTTAGCTACTAGCAATATTTGAATTTCAACTAACTACAATGTTACAGAAAACGTATAATCTACCCTGTATTGAAGGTTAATATTTGATATATATTTTACAGACTTTACAGATCTATAAACAGTTTGAATTTGTACGCATACAAATTAAGTAAAGGACTCCCATTTATATACCGCTTCAACAGGGGGTCACATTTTCTTGTGGTTCATGTCTGAATTCCAGATGTCATCCTATTTTTATACAAAAGTGTGTTAATTTTCATTCATTTAAGAATATTTTCCATTTATTTTCCAGAGTTATAAGCTAAATCCCAAATCTTGATTCAGGAAGAAAAACTTAAAATAATTTCTGCTTACAGTAAGTGTCATCACATAGGTACCACACATTCATTCACTAGGTTTTGATTAGATCCATGCTGTACAAAACAGTAATTGCCCATGCTTAATAAACATTTGTCTATCAACATTCACCTAATAGCAACAACCCCTAGAAGAACAAGACAGAATGAAAGCTCCTTTTTCAGGAACAGGATGACATCTTTTCCTTTCACTCCCTTTGTGAAGCAGATGTGACTTTTATAACCGTGTTGACCCAATATCCACTCTTACATGAAAGAGGTGGCTCTAAACAGTGCAAAGCAATTCAAGTTTTTTCCAGGAGAGGGCTGCTCCAGTTCTAACCCAGCAGACCTCAAAGAGATTACTGAAAAATGCTGCATCTGCTGCCTAAATTTAAGGTTTGCTCACAACAAAACACATTTCCAGCTCTGCTGGCTAAATTGACCTTCCCAATCACAAATGACAGAAAACAATAAAAAAAAAAAAGCCGTCCCACAGAAGTGTTCACATGAGATCTGGGCAAAGAGTATTTTGCAGTCCAACTGCCAAGCATCTGATTAGTGTTTCAGTGCAACCTTTGCATCAGCCTACAAAGAAAAGTATTCTGCCAGTAAAGTACTATTTGGGAAAAATATATTTGGCAGTGACAAGAATAGCTATACATCTATTAGTATGATACTTGTGTTACAATTACAAATGGCAGAATTCCAGCTATTCCGTAACTTGTTTATCTAACTAAACACACTAAAAGCCAGTCTATACAAACTTCAAAAGACTGAAGAGACTTATTTTTTTATCTGTCAATCAAAATATTTTCAACAGGTCAATTTTGATAAATATGACTTGATGAAATATTGAAGACTTTCCAAAGTGTTGTTCAGTGTCACATATAAAACCAGCATAGCCATTCACACTATGATGTTAACTGCAGCTTGAGAGAAACTATTACTTGTTCAAAACCAGAAAGTAGTAAAAATACTAGCTACTGTTATGTTCTATTATGCAGTCTTCAACTGATACTACATTTTAAGTTCTACTGTAGTCTTTAACAAGTTTTGGGGGAAGGTATAAATGACATGGCAAATTTGCTTTTGAATTCAAGGAACTTTTAAAGAAGTCTGTTTCCCATTTAGCCCTCCAATGAGAAACAATGTTTTCATTTGTAAACATACTGTTTCATAATCAGACATTTTGTGCTTTTGAGGATCCCCTGAAATAAAATCCACTGAACTCTAATAACTTATTTTAAAAATAAAGCAGTACCTTTCTAACATAAATCTTTCAATACTTTCTGCACCCCTCCACAATCTAATGTATAAGGAAAGATTTTAAGGAAAATTTAATCTAGTGTCCAAATATAACTTTACTTTAAACATGAGGTCATCTAAACATCTGTCTCCAATATATCCCTAGGGATTTAAATCAAAAGTCTGCTAAACATGTACAATCATTTTGAAAATAAATAACAGAACAAATTTAGTCTTGATTATGATTATCATGCTTTTTTAAAAGGAAACATTTATTCTAATAAGAAAAGTCTGAAATAATTTAAACTTTATGGACACTAACTTAGACGAGTTTCATACTCTAAATAAGCCATTTTGTTCCATTTACTCTAGTTGCTGACAATATTAATTGTTTTACATTTGCAGAAATCCCATATCCTTCCTTCTTCCCTTTAGAAATGTCTAATCAATAATGCTATATTTCTTATCATATTAAGAAGTATAATTTTGCAGAAAGCAGAAAAGTCTGCTGACAAATCAGCAGAAGAGATTGATTTGTTTCCTTTTGTCATCTAGAATTGCCATCATCATACTTCATGCTAAGGAAGAATATGCCAGACAAAGCTTATTGCATATTGATACTTATTTTCTTCACTGCTTAGAAAAGAAACAGTAGAGGCTGTTTTAAGCAAGGACTGTCTCATTACCCAGTCAGCATTACAATAAAATTTTTACTAATGGGTATAATGAATAACTGGCAGCCATGTCTTCCCTGATTAATTCAACAGCCCCAACCCCATTCAGAGTCCTAATACCATTTAGGAGAGAATGAAGCTCTCATCCATACAACACAATACTTTAAAAGTCCCATTGCTTTGTCTCTTTAACCACAGACTTGGAAATGAGCGAAGAGCAGAACTGCAAGGACTCTCAAAGCTCCCAGGTTCTTCCAGATGTCTTTTGTTTTCAGAATACTGCTGATTCCTTTACATAAGCACTCTTTTTGATGAGGAACTGTTCCAAGGGTGAAATAGTACAGCAGTCTAGAGACAGAGGCTACCAAGGATATGACCACAGAAACATCTAAAAAGGGTGCCGGACACAATATTTAGAATGTGCAGCACGAACAAGGCAAACACACTCTTGTTCACACTGTGATGCAATTCTGACAAAACTTGGGTGCATATACTCTTACAAAACCATGCTGACACTTGTCAGCATCTCTAATAAGGCAGTGTTTTGGAAAACAAAAACTTCTACTTGTTGCCCCAAGGTTATGTTAAGCACATGTTTATACACTATCACATACATTACAGCATCGCGAACTTGCTTGTAGAGAAGATTTATATAACCAATGTAAAAAAGACTAGCGTATCATCACCAACCTCAAGCATTCACAAGCTCATGGCTCAGATCCCAAATTCATCTAAAAATCATGAGAACCATCTCTAAACTTTGGGGTTTAGCTTCTTAAAGCCTCTACAATTCATCATTTCAAGCTTTAATGCCACAACACTGAGGATAAGGTGCTTTTTTAAAATTCATGTTTTAATCAAACTTTGAAGTTTCAAAACTAAATCATGTAGCTCCACAAGCTGAAAGAGACAAATATCACAAAATCCATAATAAAGAGCTAAATTTGGGTTCTGTGTGTATGCTTATGGCAGTTAGAACCATTATTTGGTTTTTCTGGTTGGTTTGTTTGGGTTTTTTTACCACGGCCTTCATGTTTTACCAAGTTCAGCATGCTATCTAGAGCCAGCTGAAAAAAACAAAGTTGAGCAATATTTACTAAACATTCAAAACATATACTAATTTTGAAAATCAAGCCTCTAGCTAAATATTAAAAAAATAAGTTTTACTTATTTTTCTATTACCAACACTTAACTCTGTTGCAAAAATACTTAAAATTAGCTCTAAGAGGAAGTAAAATAGTGTAAAGAATTTTCTCAAACTGAAAGTACTACTAAGACTCTCCTTTTGCTTTTGGGATTGTTGCTGTGTGGGGACACCAGTCACACAGCAGCACATTTCAGTATAATAAAAACAGAAAAAGCCCAGGAAAATAGGATAACACCCTGAACTAGGAAATGATCCATTGGCTAAAGGCTGAAAGATGACCTATAAACTATGTTTCCTGCCAAAACCAGGCAGATTGAAAAGAATCCAGAGGAAAAACAAAAGCAGCTGTTAACAGTGTAGTTCAATGACTGAAAAGCAGATCTAAAGGCTAACTACCCCTGTGTTTCTTTTCCTGCTGTATGGGTGGGACTTCTCAACAACGTTCAGACTTTCTAAGATATAACCATATTTGCTCATCAGACAATCACCACTATAGATGATTAAAGCTTTAGATGTTTCAGATGTTGCTGAAATTATTATCTAATTGTAATGAGCCCCCAGGACAAGTACGTGCTGCAGAAAAAGTGGCAGGTACTCGTCCTGCAACTATTCAAATTTCAACACATCCAAAGCAGTTGACCTGTCAGCACAAAAACTACTATTTTATAATGACTGATGTTTAACATTTTCTTGCACAAATGATAATTAGGCATGAGAGGGTGAAAGCTTCTGATTATAAAAAACATTATTGATTTATTTTATCCATCAACAGGACCAGTGATGGTTCCCACAGGCAGCAAATGCCAATTCATCTCCCCAGATGGAAAAAAAAAAAGTTAATTACACATTTTCAACTGCAGTTGAAGCAGAACAGATTTAAGGCCTTGATGATGAAGATGCAGACACTTGAAAATACTTAGAGGCATCCCTATAATGGAACTATTGTCAGTTCTCTCCATTTATTGCAATATTGATTTTTCAAGACTTCCAGGTTCTAGGAGTCATATCACTATCTGAAAAGTTAGGGATTTTTTCCTACCTGTCTTCAGCTCTTTTAGCACTTTTAATTCATACCTACCCTAATCATAATACTTAGACCAGTCTGAGGTGTTTAGGCTAATATACCCATATTTCACAGAGAATTTCAGTCAGTCTTGTAACAGATGAGTTCTTCCAGTCTCAGTGGTACGATTTTGAGTGTCTCACACACTGCTAGCTTGAAATAGAAGAGTAACAAGCATAAGAAAGAATGTTTACAAGTATAAGGACATCCAAGGTAATGTCACAGGAAATGAGCTACAGTTACAGAAAAATTTGTAATATCACCTAACAGGCAGAACGCCCAGATTTTCTGCACAGAAATAACCAGAACCAGTTTTCATTTTCCTTTCTAGAACACTGCCACGGAAACACATACATTGCTATCAAAAGGCATGCTTTTTTCTATACATTAGAATTTTATTCTTATTACATAATTAGCCTTTGTGTTATGACAAATTAGTATGAATTTGAACATCAGTCAGTAAGCACAACTGATGAAACAATAAACACAGTAATGAGAAGTTTTTCTTTGCCCGAATATAATCTTTGCTCACAAAAGTATCAATTTCTCGGAACAGCCTCTGCAGACAAAGCATTTTTTGCCTAGAAACTTTACAACAGGCATGCTCCAGTAGTAACTATTGTGACTACCTGTTTGCTGTTACATGCGTAACACATGCTATTCTATAATATTCTTTAACTCGGAAATCTGACAACAAAATATTTAGAGTTGCAACAAAATATTTAGAGCTTGTTCTGAAAGAGTACATCTTATTAAGCTTTTACGCTTTGCTGTAAATCTTATTCCTGCCAATACTTGAAAGAAGTTAACAAAGGCTTACAGCAGCCTGTAACACAGCAGTCTTCACTTTGTTTATAGATGGGCATTGACAGTTTGAAGATATTTCTGCAATATCACATAAAATCTATGGTAAAATTAAAATAATCAAGACAAAATCCTCACTCTCTGGAAATCAGTAGCTAGTTGCACATGAATTCCACTGGGCTAGATGCTTATCTCCAGTTTCCTGATTTATATGCACTACCCTAGCCTTATAAGCATCTTTTGACCTTCAGCAGTGATATATCACTGTTTACAATTTTTGCAGTTGATTCAAGGCAAGTCAAATTCAGCGCCATTGATTTTGCAGTACACATAATGATCAATAAATGCTGATTTCATATCTGTTTTATATCTTTAAGCTTTGCTTTCACATATTATCATGCAAAATGACTTATGCTAATCTTGTTACCTGCAACAGCTTCAACACACATTTTTTATTCATCTTTCACCTATAGGAAATACCCCATTTAGCATCTTATCGTAGTATTACACTGCCATCTTGTGGGTAGTAGAGCAAATGAGTATAAATAACTTCATTACTCATTTTTGAGATTTGGGGTTGGTCATTTTGTCAGGGGTTTGGGTGGTTGGTTGTTTTTTTGTTTTTTTGTTTTTTTTTTTTTTTTA